>JAVLUZ010000767.1:0-282811 GCA_036768485.1 Mermis nigrescens | reverse complement strand
AGTATTGGCTATGTGATGGCTACCGCGAACTGCTAACACAAGTTCGCCAAACCGTGTAACTCTCGTAGTTACAGATAGAGCTCGTTGAGAAACGTTCAAAATGCCCTTATTTCTGACTATACCCTAATGGTTGTCGACATAAGTATGTGTCTGACTTCCAAAATTATTTGTCATCCCCTCCGAAGTGAAATCCTGGCTACGGCCTGTCAATATTATTATACATAATCGTGAAGCGAGAAGCCTGATCTATTTATTTAAGTCTTCTTAAATTTCTATCAATGAACGGGTATAATGCTGCCTGCATTTCGCAGTAGTCCGCAAATAAAATTCTTACCTGTTTTACGACACACAAGCAAGAGAGGATTGAACTAGTTTGTCTCAGTATTTATCTGACATATTATAATCGTCATTTGCCTATCGATTAAGTGGGATTGAAAATTCTTAGGATTCATGCCTACCGTCATGCCAAGCAGACTATAATCGTACCCCAGAATTCCTCTTTTGAACTCAATTTTCTGATGTCAATGGTTAGAACCGGAAATCACGGTTTTCACCCATGAATAGTATCAACTTCACTAACCCATGGCCTTAAAAATTGTGGTATGATGAAGAAAAAACATTTTCCACCGTTTCTCATTGAGCACTATCCATTGGCATCCAAAACTTGCTGAAAAAACAAATTTCAAAAATTGAATTAGGGGGGCTGCATAACCCAACGCCCAGGTGTGGTAAGCACCTAAAAGAAATGCGCCAAGAAGTTTGATGCGGTATTATGTCATTCAACAGTAGGAAAGACCACCATCTCGAAGGCATGCATACCTACCGTACACGTATGTATCTAATATATGTAGGTACATATACAGAATATTACTCCCACCGTAAGGTTTAAACAATTTCTCAGTCACTTTATAAATTTTTTAGAAAAACGTACAAAAAAATGAAATGGACCGAGAAAAATTTACATAAGAAATTCGAGCGACATTTTATTCATTGAAATATGACGACAACAAAGTCGAAAGTATTCGTAAATCAGGATCTAGTTTTAAGCCGTTCTCTTTGTCTTGACGTTGACGGCTCCAATTCATACTCTATTTCGACTCTTGGTCTGCTACGCAAATTTTTACGGCCTAATTTTCGTTGCCCTTGGGTTTCTTCATCTTCACTACCGCTGTCTATTGGAGATCTTACGGCTTCCTGCAAAAACTATGAATTGTCGAAGTTGCCAAATGCAAGCAATCGGAAGTCATAAAAAATTAATTCTATCAAATTTTCGAATTAAGTCTTCCGTGGAAAATGTAACATCCTTTTATTGACTAAAATAAAATGCTTGAGCGCTTTCATAGACGAAGAAAACAGGCCAAAACGTGAGCCGAGGAAAAAATAGAAAATCCGGCTACCCCTCCGTTTACCATCGTGTTTTGCAGTCGAAGTGCACCATCATAGCAAAAACTTCTAGTCCATATTAAGCTAAACCATCTTTATGTACATGCTGTGACAGTTATTACTTTCATTTAGTGCAATTTGTTATGCTCTTTCTAAATACATTTGTATGTTATTTTCTGTGAAAATCATCTTTGAAAGGGGTACAACTAAGAAACTATTACAATGCATAAGAATAGGCACCTAGTGAATGTCCATGTAAAAACAAGAAAAAATAGATTTCTGTTGCGTTAAACACAACCATTTGGAAAGCTGGAAAGAAATAAACGACTGAATTTTTTATTAGAACCTTATTTTTTCCCATTTTGAGTGTTTTTGATATCAATGTAAATAGGCCAAAAAATGCTTATTTTTACTATTCTACAACTTCTCATCAAGCTAAACCATTAAAAACGATGTAACTGAAGCCAAAACGAGACTAGACAAAGTTTTGGACAAATGGATAAGGAAGGAAGGGAAAAATTCCAATTAAGTGATTCATTGTACCTCCGGCATAGGGCACGGTAACCGGAGGGTTAACAGATATCAAAACGGAATGAAACCAGAAAATACGGGATATTTCACATCAGTATACATATGTGCATAATAAGTATTGTTGTATGCACAAATCTCGCCACAAAATTTGAACACCTAACAGTCCCCGAGCTTTGCTAAAGATCGCTACATCTACATTTTATGACATAAAACGTCATGTTACATTATGTACTTATATACATATATGTATGTTCCAACACAGCAATGTAAAAATGCGACGTTGTCTATTCAAAAAAACATAGGCCAAACAATCCCTACGGATTATTTAACTTTTTAAATTTTCGCTAGCGGATCAGAAAAATATAAGCTAATTATTTCGAAGTTCGAAACAAATTCTGCATTGTATTGTTTACCAGTGTCCTGTAGCATTAGAACCATGCGTTAGCAACACCAGAATTCTAGGGGTGCAAGATTTTTCAAAGGTCTAAAAATGGTCTTAAAACAATGGTTAGGCGAAAAAACGCAATTTTTTAACATTTCTCATCAAGCGCTATTCATTAGCATCAAAAAATTGCGAAAAAACAAAAAAATCTGAAAAATTGAATTCTAGGTGTGGGGAGCACACCTGAGCGTGGGGGTTCGGGGGTATGCACCCCCCAGAAAACCAAAATACTCCCCCCAGAAATCAAAATACCCCCCAGAATTCAATTTTTGAAAATTTTTTTCGTTTTTTTCGCAATTTTTTTGATGCCAATGGATAGTGCTTGATGAGAAACGTCGAAAAATGGTGTTTTTATCGCCATACCACCATTTTTAAGGCCATTTTTGACCTTCAAAAAATCTGCACCCCCCCCAGAATTTTCTTGCTGCCCACGTATGGTGGGGAGGGTATTTTGGTTTCTGGGGGTATTCGACCTTCTGGGGAAAATGCATACCCCCAAGCCCACGTGTGATAAGCACCCCGACCTACCGTTTCAATTATAAGTGAATTAAAAGAATTATCGGAAGGATACCACTGCCGCAAAAATCTGACGACGCTGGAATGATGCTGAATGACTCGGCAGACAGTTGAGTGAGACACAGTTTATGTTATGACGCCATAACAAGACAAGATAAGAATTAATTCTTTGGAACGTAGGGAATTTTTAGATTTTGATATGAAAATGCGAAACATTTGATATAAAAGATTCGATTACTGAAGAGTAACATATGTATAGAAAATAACCCAGAAGCAAAATTTTTCTTACCAAGGGCAGATAATAGTATTAATGTTCCAGCTACAAACTGTTTTCAATCTAATACTGGAAAGAAAAAATATTCCAAATTTTCCTTTAAATTTCCAAATTACGGGTTTCAGAGTAATTCGACCTCTTAATATGAACGTCCAACTTTCTATTCAAAACGATAGCTGGTCTTCAGTAATCAAATAATACAACCAATGATCGTACGGGGTCAGATTTTCAACCCCGGTCGGGGTCGGGCGGGGTCATACGTGGACAGCAAGAAAATTCTGGGGGGTGCAAGATTTTTCAAAAGTCAAAAAATTGCCTCAAAAATGGTGGTATGGCGAAAAAACACCACTTTTCGACGTTTCTCATCGAGCACTATCCATCGGCATCAAAAGATTGCGAAAAAAACGAAAAAAATTTAAAATTTGAATTCTGGGGGGTATTTTGATTTCTGCGGGGGTATTTTGGTTTCTCGGGGGAGGGGGTGACATACTTCTAAACCCTCACGCCCAGGTGTGATCGGGGTTGAAGATTAACAGTTAACATTGCATGATTACTTATATACCAATTTAAAAGGAATAAAAACGATACCTTTAATTGTTTGTAGAGCATGCTAATAAAGCTGGTCATGTTCAACATTTTATTTTCATTCCAAGTTCAAACATGGTTTTAGCAATTTAGCATTCCTTTCAATTTTAATCACTAATCGCTCTCGCTTTTTCGTATTCTTCCACACATACCTGGGCAATGGATTTTGGTTCTGAAGGTACCGGGGTCCACACATGGGCGTGGGGGGGTCTGGGGGGTCTGGACCCCCCAGAAACCAAAAGACCCCCCAGAAATCAAAAGACCCCCCCCCAGAAATCAATTTTTGAAAATTTTTTCGTTTTTTTCGCAATTTTTTGATGCCAATGGATAGTGCTTGATGAGAAACGTCGAAAAATGGTGTTTTTATCGCCATATCACCATTTTTAAGGCCATTTTTTGACCTTTCAAAAATCTTGGACCCCCCCAGAATTTTTTTGCTGCCCACGTATGCCGGGGTCCCTTTTGTTGAGGTTGGTTGGTTGGTTGGCTAGTTGGTTAGTTGGTTGGTTGAGCGGTTGGCTAGTTTGTTGTTTGGTTGGCCAGTTAGTTGATTGGTTGGTTGGCTACTTGGTTGGTTGAGTAGTTTGCTAGTTGGTTGGTTGGATGTTTGTTTGGCCAGTTGGTCAGTTGTTTGGTGGGGTAGGTAGTTGTTTGGTTGGCTAGTTGGCCGGTTAGTTGGTTTGTTTGGATGGCTAGTTGGTTGGTTGTTTGGCTGGCTAGTTGACTGGTTGGTTGGCCGGCTAGTTGGTTGGTTGTATCATTTTCTCACTTTTTTACTTTTGGGTCTAAGAATTCTACACCCCAATCAAAAACTGTTTTTTCTGGCGCCACCCGGCTGGGGTTCTGAAGGTACCGAAGTGCCTTCTGGCGCCACCTAGTGGCGCCGGTGGCGCGGCATTGCCCACTTGTGCTTCCACAGTTTTTTTTCTAAACGGTATTCTATGGCGCGCTGATTGTAGAGGAGCCAAATTAGCTTTTCAACATTTTTGGGCAGCAACCTATTCCATGTATCAGTAATGACGCGTTTTCCAACTTTGAACTCTCTCTCAGACGAAGCATAATATTATAATAAATCCATGGTGTATTTTTACGAATGACAAAATGCAGAGCGTTTTGGCGCACTTTATAGTAATAAATATGCGAACATGTATGTACGTGTTAACAAAATGGCGATTAGGCGTACATTTTATGAAATATCGCGAGTGTCGAGTTTAACATATTCGTTATGCTCGTGAATGAATCATCCTTGTTTGGTCTTTGCCGAATTTATTTGCTATTTATACAATTCTCCTATGTGTACCAAAGAATTAATGCCATATTTCACCCCGAAAAAGGTTCAACCCCGACTCTTAAAATTTTGCCCCCGATCGGGGGTCGGGGTCGGGGTTAAGGCCGGGGTTTTTCGAGGTCGGGATCGGGGTCCCCGTACGATCACTCAATACAACGCATTATTGAAATGTAAATAACTCTCGACGAACCTCAATGTCGGACGAATCAGATTCATCGAAATCTTCGACGTATTTTATGCGGTCAACGTCTCTGTCATCCTCATCCATTTCGAATTCGAGTTCTGCGTCTCGTTCATCAGTTTCCTCCTCAACTTCTTGACTATCCAGCGCTTTTTCAAAATTTTTGGCCGGGAAATTATAAATATCGCCGTACTAAAAGAATACGTCAATTTACACAACCATACTCATCGTGTAATACATACACTCATACCTCGACGTGGGGGTATGCACCACCCCCAGAAAGCTAAATACCCCCCAGAATTCAATTTTTGAAAATTTTTTTCATTTTTTTCGTAATTTTTTGATGCCAATGGATATGCTCGATGAGAAACGTTGAAAAATATTGTTTTTTCGCCATACCACCCTTTTAAAGGCCATTTTGACCTCCCCAGAATTTTAATGCCGCTCAGCAATGCATTCATATACAGCAACAAAATTCTCGGGGTCTGATAAGGTAAAAGTGATAAAAATCACAAATACAACCTACCAAATATTAAACTGCATGTCTTTGACGTGAAATCATCAACTTTTTGGGGCTTTACGCCAGATATGGAATATTTTCCGCAATTTCGGATCAAGCGCGACCAAAAAGCGACACCTCATGGTTGATTTTTCTCGAAAAGTTCGATTTTTGCGAAATTCACATTTTTGGATTACATGTCTATAGATCCAGAAAAACAGATAACAAATTATGTACATCCCTGCACGACCCCGATGCATAGTTATAGGACACTGCGCTTTTGTGAAAGAACGAACATTCGAATTTTCAGCTAAGACCATAACAAATAGGTGAACGCCATTTAAAATGATATTTCAATATATAAATCATGTATCAAGTTAATAATTACTAATTATTATTATGGCCAAATTATTAAAAAGATATCAAATTAGTTCTGGAAATGCCTATTTCCGTGACTTGCAATACCTACATGCATATATGTTAGAGGGGATGGGGATCCCCACCCAAAGTTAGTCTACTCCCCCTGAGGCCTGAGGCTAGAAAATTTTTGACCCCCGACTTTAAGGAACATCTGCAGGAACATCTGCATTTTTCAGCCGTTCTTAGGTTTTTTGACCGTTTTTGGCCAAAGATTGGAGTTCAGTCCGGGGATCCCCACCCAAAATTTTGAGCCATTAGATGTCTGCCTACACGCAAAAAACCATAAAAACCATAAAAGATATTTTTCTACAACTTACGGTCCCTTTCTTTAACCTTTCCACCAGTTCTTTTTCAATAGCTCGATCCAATTTGGCGGCAATTAGCGCCTTTACCTCTCGTCGATTTTCTCGTCTTTCTATATTCTGTTGCACTGGTATTATTGTTTTTCTTAATAAATAAACTTTCCAAGTTAAAATCAATTCTATAATTTAATGTGATCAGTCTAGCGTTCAGTCTAATGATTTTAAAAGGTGGTCTAAGCTTTAAAAAGCATAAATTATCGTAATTTACGTTGCGGATTAAATCTCTAGCAGTTTTAAATAAATTTGATCTTTTTTACAAAATTAAGGCTTTTTATAGTAAAAATTCCGCACTTTTTCCAAAAGAGGGAAAACTCAAATTCAGCAAAACTTAAACCAAGTTCAGACTACTTTCGAGTGGTAATATTAGCATTACTTTACTGTCATAAAACTCAGAAAACACAACATTTATATGTAGTGCTGGCCTCTAAAAAAACCAGTCGATTTGTAACCTAAAAACCACCCCTTTTTCCATAACCAAAAGGAGATGACATACTGGCGAACAAGCTATGCCGTGAGGATTACAACTGACCCCTGATCTCTTTCCGGATCATTCAGAAACTTGAGATATAAATTTGTCGAAAAGTTCCTAAAAATTGCCGTTTTTATGATTTTCTGAGCATTTTTGAGGGTCGGTATTTCTATCCGTATTCATATTTGCTGGAATCTTTTATGTTTTCATCTTAGGCTCCCTTGCAGACTAATGTCAGAAAAAAATTAGTTGTCCTAGTCATCCACATAGCTACAGTATTCCTTCAAAGTCAGACCTAAAAAAACAGTTATAACCTAAAAAAACCAGCGCCAATTTTTTCAAAACTCAGCAGGAATGTGCCTCGTAGCACCTTACATGATGCTTAATATTTATTTTTCACAAAAAATGGGAATCACCCCAAAAACTGCCAAAAAAGTTCGATTGTAACCTAAAAAAAGACCAATGCTAAGTATACGTTGCATTGGCAACGAAATTACTTTTCATCAAGTTGCATAAGTTTGCACTGATTTCTTGCGGAGGATGTAGAAGAGACTTATCTAGATGTGTTTTTATCACTTGAAGATTTTATTTGTGAAATTTATAGAACTTTTGATAAAATTCAGAAAAAGTTATTGATTTTTATATAAATGTGATAAAATTAACGGAAATATCGTAAAAAGTGAATTTTTACAAAAAATATGATCATGTAAGGTCAACTAACTATTTTACGCTGCAAACCACGCAATTCGCATAACATTTTAGGGGGGTTTTTTATTTCCCATGGGTTTTTTACTTTCCAAGTGGAATTTGCTGGTTTCTTTTAGTTTTGACCTTGATCGATTTTTTCTCCAAGACTAAAGGGATCTACATATGAAATCAAATAAGTGGCGAAAGATGGAGCATCGACGGGACATTGCTCAGATTACATACGTGTCTAGACTGGGGTGCTTGCACAATGAATGTATGCAAAAAACATGAAACGTGGTTTTTTTAGAGGCTATGACTATACTAGGTAAGCAAAGCTGAAAATATAAGTTAAGCGATTTATGATGACGATAAAATCGAAGTTTTATTGACAAAAAATCTTAAAAGGAAAACTTGGAAGTTATGAAAATTCAATTTTGGAGAAAACCGACATTGGTTGAGAGAAAAATGTCATCATTCAGGCTCGTAGATATTTAGAGGGACACAGCGTCGCCATATTTAGCCGTCAAACTTTTTACAGAGAAGGCAAAATAAAATTTTATATCATATTTTTAAAAAAAATTTTGAATTTATGTAAATGATTTGTGTAATATTTAAATAATACAAAAAGTAAAATCTCGCACGGAAATACAGAAATTCCGGCTGTTTCATCGAAAAAACTTCTCATCGTAAGTAAATAAAATAGGAGGCATCAGAAGAACTTCGATGCTGCCAACATGTACGAGTATAGTGCTGTCCTCTGAAAAACCAGAGAGCATTTGAATACTAAAAACAACCACCCTCTAACTTGACTTGCATTTGGCTTACAGTATCCAGCTTTTGCATGTGCTTTGCTAAGCCCTTATATAGCAATAATATTGCATTAGAAAAGTTAAGGCGTAATGCAGCCTTGAGAAAAAAGAGCTTTTCCGATAAGGCTTCAAAATGCCTAAAGAGCGGTTCTTTTTAGGGCCACTTGGGTTTTTTAGGTGACAAAGCGGTTCCCGGGGAAATTTTTTCTAAAATAAATTTACATTTCGAGAACATTATCATACATTCTTAGATTTATTTAACACGCTCTTTGCTTCGCTGAAGCATCATAAGACTGATAACCATAAGTGGGCAGGCTATTTTTCGAGGTATCTCATCGAGCACTAACCATTGGCCTCAAAAAATCGCGAAAAAGAACAAAAAGTTTCAAAAATTGAATTTCATGGTATTTCGTTTCTTTGGTGGGTATTCGGCCTTCTAAACCCCCACGCCTACGTGTGCTGATAACCTCGGATAAATGCTACATGAAACTCTAATAAAATTTTTTTTGAACAATCGGTTTTTAGTGACAGTGGGTTTGTTTTAAAGTTGCACTTTTTTGAAAATACTGAGAGTACGAAAAAATACTAAATCAAAGTGGAAGGTTCAGTACCTGGCCATGGTGTAGTCACGATAAACAAACCCGAAAACCCGAGGCCGGAAGATAAAAGTAAACAGAAATTGCACAAAAAGTAAATAATGGGTTTTAAAGACCAGCACCACACATGGGCGTGGGGGATGGTTTGGGGGTATGCACCCCCAGAAAGCAAAATACCCCCAGAATTCAATTTTTGATTTTTTTTCGTTTTTGTTCGCAATTTTTTGATGCCAATAAATAGTGTTCGATGAGACGTCAAAAAATGTCTCTTTTTCGCCAACCACCATTTGTAAGACCATTCTTTGACCTTTGAAAAACCTTTGCACCCTCACCCCAGAATTTTGGTGCTGCCCACCTATGATATACACCCTCGCAGAAGTTGAAACCCCCAGCAGATTACTGTAGACCCCCTCAGGATTCTATTTTTAGTAACATTTTTGGCAATTTCAACGCCTTGTTTAGACAGCACTATATGTATGCTCAGCTTAGCATTACAAATATCGAAGAGCGCAAGCAAATGTTATTCAGGGCCAATAATAAAACACTGTCTCATTGTAGACTTTACCTGGATTTCAGAGCTAGCTTTCGCATTCGAATCAAAACTTGGTGCATACGAATAAGTCTTTGCTTGCATTTATGCTTAATAAATTGGTTCCAATATATTAAATGCTCGTCGATTTGTTCCACGGCTTTGTCAAGATTTCTAGATAATTTCACTTTCTCCCACAGCCGCTTTGGAAAATGACTTCGTTCAACAACTTTCATATAAAGATAACAAACGCCTAAAAACAACCACTATAATCACATAAAATATGTATTACAATAGCTAATATAATCATTAACCTGATTGTAATTATTTGTTTTATTTTTTCAGAAATAAACCATTTGATTAAAAAGAATGATCGTTTCAGATCTCATGCTCGAGCGATCTAATCTGATATTTTTTGTTGGTCATTCAAGCCAACCACAATTACAACACGCCTGTTGATTTCACAGTTCATTTAGCTATGTATGCTCGGCATCTATGATCATGATTTATACTTCAGTTTTATAAAATGTTCGAGCATTCTGAAAAAAACATTGTATATCTACTGAGTTGAAACGTTTATGAGAAAAAATTGATATAAAGTCCTTCTGTTCAAGCTAATGCAAAGCGATTTATTCACAATATTAAAAAATAAGCAAAAATTTTTTATTGAATTTTTATAGAGCATGATTGGACGGAAATGTCAAAAATGCGTTTATTTTGAGAATCGCTGCAAATCGGCTGAGTTATTGGGTCATATAATTCAGGCCCATACGCCCACTCCTGAACATATTTTACTTTCTACTCAAATCGTATCTGTTTACATTTCCCACGCTATTTAAAACCGATAAACAATTTTCATGTTTTAAATTAGTCGTCTAACGTCTATGGTTGCTCATCTTCCTTCGGTTCAAATAACTATAGTTGGCACGTCAATTACAGAACAATTTATTTCTAAGTAATAAGGCATTCCCGTCATATTTTAACTGAAGAAGTTTACTACTGTATGAGCCAGCCGATCGTTGCTGCTCTACATTTAAAATCAAATGAAACCACATGCGAATATATGTAAGCTGGTTCCACTTTATTTTGCTTTGAATTTCGAGTTTCTTGCATTTTTATTCATTTTTAGTCATATAAAAAGTATCACATATATGTACATTTAACTTGAAAACAATGTATAAATATATGCGAAGCGCCAAAAATCTGAAGATTTTACGTCAAACACATGAAATTTTTCTATCTTTTCGTTCGTTATTTTACTTATTCACGAAATTTCCTCTAGACCACAATGATTCTATAAAGACATTGAAACTGATCTACTAATCAGCCGAGAATGACAGGCATAGACGCGAATTTGTGAGCAAACTGCTAGTTTATTCTTTCGTCAACACAAATATTATTACAAATATACTTATATATTTAAAACATACATCTGAATAGAAAACGAACATGTCTTTTTTCGTGTAAAATTAGCTACTTTCTAAATAAGTTGAGACAGACCTCTCTCCTCTCTGACCGTCGCGTATTGACTGTTCGCTAAGGGACATGCTCTCCGATTACAAAGGCCAGTCAAATTCCATTCGTTCCGGCAAAATTTTTGCGTCTTAGTGCTAAAACGATTATACACCAAATTCATTCTTCCAATAACACACAACACCCAAAAATCTTTAAGCACTTAAAATTGACAGATAAGAAGAAATACCGTTTCAACGAATTTGTTAGGGGATACGACGATCAGAAATTTCCAAAAAACATAAGAGGAACGAAGGACTGTCGAAAAAAAATTTTTACGATTACATGCTGTCTAAAACAATGTTACTTAACCCCACACATGTAACAGGGGGATGGGGATCCCCACCTTAAGTTGGTCGTCCCTTCATCCCCCCAAAGTCAGGAAATTTTTGACTTCCCCCGATTTTTGAAAAAAGTTGCGATTTTTGACTGTTTTTAGTGTTTATGGCCGTTTTTGACCAAATTCGGCAAAGATTTTTCCGGATGTACAAAAGACTTTTTGAGACCGTCTTTGTACATGTACAAAAATTTTTTGGAAATAAAATCAGTAAAAATATCAGAAACTTGCTGAAATTTCCTGTGCTTTGCGTCGGAATAAGTTATAAATATAGGATCCACTTAATGATTTGTTCTGCGTTTTTACAACAGAGAAAATAAAGTCGAAAATGTCAAGATTTTGTGCATCTATAACTCTTTATTCATCTTTATCAAGCTCAAGCGTTGAGTTTTAATGTTTAAATCAGCCAAAATATTTTAGTGCCTCTCGAGTTCACTCTAATTCAACGAGTTAAGACACTGTTGTCTAGTCTGTTAAGTCTAAACTTTACTTAAATATCATGGAAAGGATGTGAAAAGAGTTTTAAACAAGTTTGACAATTTTCTGTTTTGTTTGTGATTAGAGAGCTTCACAATTATGTTTTAGGGAGTATTAACAAAATTTTTGGCGCTCCTCGCTAATTCAGAGATCTGAACCATGTAACGCCATTAGAAAAGCAGAAAATCTATATAAAAAATCTTTAAAATACCAGAATTGTCCGACGCTCTGCGCCGTGTTGATAAATTTTTGTAATTTGTATTGTCAGAAACCCATAAATTGCCACAGTACACCAGTACAGGTATATAAAAACATGTGAATCTACATAGTACAGAGAACGCATGGGTACTGTATTTATTATACAGTATTAGCATTTTCTATATACACAATGTACAAAGGCTTTTTGGTACCGTCTTTGTACATGTACAAATGGACTTATACAAAATAAAAAACAGGGTATTTACCCCACCCCACCCCCCTCTAAAAATGGCCGGTGGACCCCCTCCCGAAATTTCGAGCCGTTCCATGTAGGTATGTATGTATGCATAGGTAAGAAGTGGAATCGCCATGCAAATAACTCTTTTCACTCTCTTCGCACGCTCAAAACGTTGCATGTGCATGAAATTAAGCTACGTATATACACTCACATTGTTCTATATGAGCAAACGCCATTTTTTGGCTTAATCATCTGCCAGATAACATCGTCCGTCTGCATTTTGGAATGATGATAATCCTGCTGTAGCAATCAATCCAAGTTCCAGAGAAATGACAAACCAGAAAATAAACGTTCACTTCCGCTAATTATTCCATCCTTTCAACTCCATCCTACCGTTTTTTTCCTAGCGATTTGGTTCACAATGTGAACTATACCCAAAAATTTTTTTACATCAACAATATTGGTTCACATTTTTGGGGGTCAGGAAACGTTCAAACATTGAGCGCTGATGTTGAAAAAGCGATGTTTTTTTTGCAGAAAGTCCATCCTGCATAAAATGGCGAGACCCAAAACGAGTTTTTGAACATTTTGCAATTGTAAATTTAGTGCACTGCAATGAATATATAACGATCAGTAATATGTTCTGTCTCCTAAAACTGCGTTTTCAGCCCTCCACTAGTGCACTTTAGCCGATTTATAGAGTCTCATCGAGGAATAAAACTCAAAAATGTATCGGAATGCACGAAGCGCCAGAAAATTAGGAAATTTTTCCTCTCTTAAATGCATTTTTGCAATAGAATTGATGCAATCGCACGGCGCGACCTAACCATCAATAGCAAATAATTAACCAAATCAATCAGGCGCGTAGCGCCGAAAATTTTTCGAAATTTGACCTCTAAAACGCATTTTTGCATTACAAAGATTGTCCAAAAGTCCGTGCAGAAGATAAGAATTTTCAATCATAGTTAAGTTGTAGAACAAGCTGTGGATAGGCGTAGCCAGGATTTTCGGCAGGGATGAATACCTACAAAAAAATTTTTATCCAAAAAACCCATAAAAAGGGCGGGGGCCGTTGAATAATTTGTTTTTTGGGCTTTTCACATTGTCTTGCACTATTTAAGCAATGGAAAAAATTAATTTTTTTTAGAAATTTTCTTAATTTTTTGACGAAAAAATGCTTATAATGCGCGCGAAGCGCTTATTTTTTGACTTTTATCGCAACAAAACGATAGAAATTGCCAAAAGATAGAAGAAATCGGCGTGAAGCGAAGAATTATCCAATTTTACGTCGCAGGACAGCATCATGCTTGCTCAATCCTTGAACATGTTAGAATTTTTCCCATGGGGGAATTCCCCTCCCTTCCCCTGGCTACGCCAATGGATAAAAGTGCTGCCATCGGCACGGCGCGGCCTTAACATCAATAAGGAATATAAAATTAAATCGATCCAGCTCGAAGCGCCGGAAAATTTTGGAATTTTGGCTCTCTAAAACGCATTTTTGCTGTACAAAAATTGTCCAAATCCGTTCAGAAAATGAGGATTTTCAATTATAGCGAATTTCTAGAGCAAGTTGTTGATAAAAGTGCAGCGATCGGCGCGGCGCGCTGGAAATATTAATAAAAAAATTAAAAATAAATTAATCCGGCACAAAGCACTGAAAAATTTTTTAATTTTGCCCTTCTAGAACGGATTTTTGCATTACAAAAATTTTCAAATTTCGACGTGTTTATGAACTGAGCAATATGGTTGCATGATGCTGCTCTGCGACGTAAAATCGAAAAATTCGGTGCTCCGCGCCGATTTCTTCTATCTTCTGGCAGTTACTGTCGTTTTATTGCAGAGAAAGCCAAAAAGCTAGCGTTTCGTGCGCATTATAAGCATTTTCTGTCAAAAACGTAAAAAAATTTCTAAAAAAATCAATTTTTATTGCTTAAATAGTGCAGGACGATGTGAAAAGCCCAAAAATAGGTTATCTAACAGCCCCGCCCGTTTTTATGAATTTTTAGGATTGGAAAAATTTCTCTGGATGCCCTCCCCCAGGCAAAAATCCTGGCTACGCCTATGAGCTAGATCGTTAAGAAAAAACGCTGATTTGGACGAAGCAGTGGAGTGAAGTAAATATTTTACAAATTCAATCAAGCCATCTTCAAACAGTATTTAACAAGGAAATTTAAGAGCGAGTAATTTCAAACTTTTTAACACAGCCTATTGTATCAATGCTAATCCGCTGACGTACGTACGTTCACGTACATTATTGGCTAGGAAGTCTGTACACCTAGGTGTTTTGAAAAATCTTCCGGCATAAGATGAGAGATTGTAATTTAAGTATTGCATGGATTCGAATTATTACTATCTATCAAACTTAGCGAAAGACTGTAGGCAAGTGTGTATAGCAAGCATAGCTCTATTTTCGCAGCATATGTCCACAGTAAGAGATTAAACTGAGATTTTATAAGCAACAATGACCTATAGTCTGTTTCATTTATCCGAGAGCTTTTTCAGTAAATGTTTTTGGAGGCTACAGTAACCCCTTCTTTCTCATTTACTGTAGTTCGCTTTGTCTCACTGAAGTTACGTAGCAGAGAAAGGTTTTTCAACAACATTTTTGCGACATAATTTATTCTCGTCTTCCAGCAAATTTATCAACTTACTGATAAAAATCGCGCAGTCAGCTTAATGCTTAGTTGACACTTCAAACACAATAGACTGAAAATGTTAAGAAACGCCGCGAACTCCTCCACAGCTCAGTGGTAAAACGTCTGCTTGTCGTATCGAAGCAACAGGGTTCGATTCCACCCGATAGCTTTTTATTTAGCGCACTTACTGCAGTATGTCCCAGTGCTGATTAAATTCCTAAATTAAATTTATATAGGCGGATTAGTGGATTAAAAATGGAAGAATTCCAGCCACTCGCCCTCACTGAGCTGATCTGCCTAATTACAGTAATTTGTCTTGTTTCGCTTACTGTGGCCCTTAAAAGAATTGACTAAAAAGCTCTCGAATTAATGAAACAGACTATAGGAAAGCAGCAGCTTAAAACTGGTCCGTTTCACACAAGTTTGGACATAATTTTTTAAAAGAAACTCCGTCAAAAAGATAACGGATTTCGACTATAGTATTGGTCCGATATATAATTATCGTAATCCATCGGCTAACGGTCGAGTGAAATTCTTGAAATTTATGCCCTAACTTATGTGAAACAGACTATAATGCAGTGTAAAACAAACTACATGCGTTTATAGTCAATTTTGAATTATCACCCATTTTTGGCCTTGAGTTTGCCCTAGTAAACTCGTAAACAGGTCATGCAAATCACCTTACTGTAAAAATAGTCTCGATAATTTTGAAACAAAGTATGCACAGGCATGTGAAATTTCAGGAAAAGTCGTGCATGATTGACAATGCTATAATAAGCATGAATCGACGACTACAAAAGCGCTTAAAATTGAATCAACGAACACGGCATCGATTATCGTATGTACACAATCAGCAAATGACAAAATATTTAAAAATAGATCTAAAGCAATCAGTAGGGGTTTAATATGCAAGAAGTTCACGAATTTCCTTCAGAAGTCTTCTGCGAGCTCCAATATTTGGTCTTTTCAAGAAGCGACAAACGATCTCTGATTTCATTCGTTATCTGTACGCTAAAAATTATTTAAAAACGCGTTTCAAAAACAGCAATTTATAAACAGGACACAGAAGGAAGTCACTAGAAAATAATTTTGGAAGGCATCATTATGTCATCACCAGAGAACCATGAGTGGGCAGCACCAAAATTTTGGGGGTGCAAGATACCATTTTTCAACGTTTCTCATCGAGCACTATCCATTGGCATCAAAAAATTAAGAAAAAAACAAAAAAGAAATTTTAAAAAATTGAATTATGGAGGGGGAGGTTATTTTGGTTTCTGGGAGGGTATTCGGCCTTCTGGGGGTGCATACCCCCAAATCCCCCCACGCCCATATGTGCTCATCACTATGACGAAGGCAACAAGAAATCACGGAATTCTACAATCTATACAAATAAACTAATGTTTTATGTTTTAAGATGTGCATCCAGACCCCTATCCAGGATTTTGCTTCGGAAGGAGGGGGTACGACCAAAATTTATTAAAAACATTAGGGATACCAAAGGATGAACTAAAATAGACGTTTTACGAGAATTAGAGCTGCACACTTCGTAAATTTTGCTACCCGGATGGTAACTTAAACATGGTGAGAATCCAAGGCGCACCCTCTGTTCTAAGGCTGGGGGTCGGGGTGGCGCGGTCAAGCGCCCACTCAGCGGAGTTCGGGGCAGGGCACCTGGAAATTTTGTGAAAAAAGCATCGCAAAGTTGAATAGCAACGTAAAAATTTTCATAAAACCAGCCAAATTTTGCTTCTAAAAATTAGTCAAACTTCATCACTAAAATTGTTTATCGTCGCCAAAAAATGTCTATCATTCTCACTTCTTGAACTCTCATTTTCTACCTACAACCTGCAAAAAACAGAAGACATAGATGCAAAATATGCTTTAAGTTGTATAAAGATTGAATATATAGTGTTTTAACCGCGCGTATGGAACTAAGTATATTACAATTAATGATTGCGAAATTCGGCGCGACGCGCCGAAAATTTTTTGCGGACTTTTTGCAAAGAAAAACAAAGGGGAGTAAAGAAAAATCATTCTCTTATTTTAATTCTGGGAGAGGGGAGCACGTGCCCTCAACATACCTGGGCGTGGGGGCTTTGGAGAGTGTGCACCCCCCGAGAAACCAAAATACTCCCCCCAGAATACAATTTTTGAATTTTTTTGTTTTTTTCGCAATTTTTTCATGCCAATGGATAGTGCTCGATAAGAAACGTTGAAAATGGTGTTTTTTTCCGCCATACCACAATTTTTAAGGCCATTTTTTTGACCTTTGAAAAATCTTGCACCCCCAGAATTTTGGTGCCGCCAACCTATGGCTCCCATCCACCCCATATCCCCCCTGGATACGAGCCTGTGTGCATCTAGTTAATTCATAAGCATTAAACTGGTGACAATTTTTTAATATTTTCATAGCACGAAATCTTGACCACATGATTTAGCACATATCCCTCAACTAGTAAATTAGACTCTTTGAATAAAAATAATATCTATTATCAAAATTTTGAAAATAAAACGATTAAGAAAAAATCTTTAGATTCTTCGAATAATAAGTTGCACAGATCAATCCTCTTCTGAGCTTATCAGCAGAAATTTAGATTTTTTGATTAATTTAGATAAGGAAAAACGGGGCGAATGCCTAAGCAAGGATGACACATATTTTCTGAGCGATAAATAACTTACGCAAGAGTTCCTTAATTTTTTAAAAACGAATTTAAAAGGTTTTTAACGCAAAGCTTATATAAAAATAATTTTTAAATAGTCGATTCGACTTCACTCTTGTTAGACCGGAAGAAATTCAATCAGCGTTATATAAAGGCGTAATACATAAATCTGATACACTTACCTTTGGCGCATTAGATCAGCCCTAAAAATCATAAAGGCTTATTAAGAAAAATTAAACACGTACGGAATTCTAGCTTACTGCGCTTCAAGATTCGACACAACGCCCTTCATTCGCTTTAAATTCTGAAACCATAAAATTTTTCAGAAACCACATCACGTCCAAATAATATTGTAGAAATTTACGTTTTCCGAATTCTCAATCGCTGCTTCTTGCAAAACAAAATTCTTGATTACCGTCAAGCAATTCTAAGAAATGCATTAAAACGTCATCTTCTAAACGCACTTTAAAAAATCATCAGTAAGTAATAAACAAGAGTATGTTACAGAATGGACTGAAAAAATCGGAATTTCGAAAAGGCATACGTCGCACAATTTTTGCCTAAAGCATACGTATTACTGACATAACGAATGAACGTTAAATGAGTTATTGTACTTTATAATCTCATGCGCAGCTGATGCAAAACAGAAAATTTTCATACCACAAGAGTCCTTTCATTTGCATGGCGCGAAATAACACTTGATCTTGAAGTTTGGCGGGAAGTTTACATCCCAGAAAGGTTTTCACCCCCAGAAATTATTCATCGCAAAATTTGCGATTTTTCAAAAAAAATCGTACAAAAGGTGCTGTTTTAATTGTTTTTAGCTATCTTTTGGCTCAAAAGTGTCAAACTTTTGAACATGTAATAACTTTTTAATTGTATTTGATTCAATTTGCTCGCATTTTTTTGATACTTTTTCTACATTTTTTACTACTTTTATGTCCTAAAAAGATCATCGTCAGAAACGCCTCCTAAAAATGGTGTTTTTGACGCAAGTTCACGCTTTTGAGCCCAAGAACTGCACTTTAGAACATAATTTTAGTTTCAACCTGCCCTCCAAAATCCTCATGCTGAGCATTTAGTAGGAGTATGCATGGGACTACCCGATGCTTTTTAAATGAAATATAAAAACATTATACCTGACAGAACCCAAAAACGACAAATAATCACTGAATTTTCACCGAGTTGAATTCAGAATTCTCGTTGAAAGCAAGCAAAAATATTTTTACGAAATACGTTAGGTAAAATGTCAATCGTTTCGGTCCACGATTTGAAATAAATGTGACACTGAATGCGAAAACTACGCAGCTTCCAGCCACGGTTTTTTTTTGTATTCGACAAAGATTTTTCCCGATGTACAGAGACTTTTCGGGGCCGTCTTTGTACATGTACAAAGATTTTTGGGAAGACAAAAATTGCAAAAAAGGTATAGAATTCGCAAAATTTTCGGCGCTTCGTGCCGAAATGAGTAATTGTGTGTTCTATATATCTTTATAATGGCAGAAATTGCGGTTTGAAAGGTACAATAATAAATTTTTCGGCGATTCGCGCCGTTTTAAGACAGTGCGTAGTGATTTTTGCACTCAGAAACCCGGGAATTAGCTAAAATACACTACCAAAGGTCGAACAGCTCTGTTTTGACCACACTAAAATCGCTACTGTACTATATTACAGCCAGCACCCAAAAATTTGTGTGTACACAAAATTTACATAGACTTTTAGGAACCATCTTTGTACATTTACAAACGGACCTTGTACAAAAACACTGCTTCTAGCACTCTCTTGCTCAAGGAAAGCACTTCAACCCTCCCATGTTACAAGTGAGAACAATGTAATGTGTCAGTTATTGTAAAGATCCCGCGATATAAGTAAACTTTTTTAAATTTTCAATTATACTTCATATGAAGCTTTTCGCTTATGCATGATTCAGCAAGTTTTTTAAAACAAATAAATCGCGTATCTAGGTACCTAACGAAAGAATGAACGTCATTTTTAAATGCTAGAACACAATGGTATGAACATCAGTTTATTGCGTTTCCTTCAATTGCCTCGTTTTTGAAAAGTTGGACATTGAAAAATAATCGTTATCTTAAGAATCTCGTACTGACAGCAATCTTAATTGGTCTTAGGACACTTACACGCAAATCTGAAGTGTGTTGTCTTGCAAAATTTTGCATCTGATAGTGAATTTACTTCTTTTTTATGAATAACTGTTGCAATTTCAGTCCCATTTCCTATAATACTCGTGCAGAGCATATTTCTCGGTGTGAAGGTCGAGACCACCATACCTGGGCGTGGGTGGTTTGGAGGGGTATGCAACCTCAGAAACCAAAATACCCCCCCCAAAATTCAATTTTTGGAATTTTTTTCGTTTTTTCCTCGCAATTTTTTGATGCCAATGAATAATACTCCATGAGAAACGTTGAAAAACTGGTGTTTCTTTCGTCATACTACCATTTTTAAGGCCATTTTTTGACCCTTGAATAAATCTTGCACCCTCCAGAACTTTGGTGCCGCCCACCTATGGCCGCGACTACTGAAAAATCCCATTAATGGTCGTCTTACTAAAAGCCTAGAAAGTAAACTTATAGATGCAAAAATGTTTTTCATCAGCCAAGCCACAGAAAGTTATGAGATGGAACGATTCAGTTGATCTCAAAAAATTAATGTTTTTCAAACAATTTGTCACTACATGCTCAAGTCAGTGAGATTTTGAGTACAATAAACAAACTTTAAAATAGAAATCTTTGATTAGGTAAATATAATCTTTAATTAAGACACTGGCTCTAACAATGTATTACTGGTTGCCTATGAAGCTAGTTTCAATCTGCCTACCGCTGGATATGCATAACCTACATAATTCCGGGTAGCAAGACTGATTATTTTTCGTAATCGTTCAGAAATACAAATGATGCTTTGGGAGGAAAAATATCGATATTTTTAACTTTGAAAAGAATGAACGATTTGTTAAGCAAGGTTAAAAGGTATAAGAATTTTTAGTTAAATTTTTGGTTCCACTAACTTGTAGGTTCATTGAACTTTTAGATCATTTAATATACATTCAAGGATAAATGGCGTGACGATTACACCAGCCAACTGCCAATTTGAGCTACTACAAGTTTTTTTACCTTGTTACAACAGAAAGCGAATGGATATAATTTTGTTCCTGACGAGACAACCCGGCGTAAACCATAAATTTCAAAAACTCGATTTCAACAAATTTGTATGCTAATATGTATATTGTTAGCTAAAAACAGTAAAGCAAGTTTACCGATCAAAATGCAAGTCATAAAGCAGCAGCTCGTTTGCAGATCGAAAAGATGAGCAACGATTAATAAACCAAATTAGAGCGACAGCACACATACATATTGCCTACAAATCCTTTGTAACTCACTTCAGAGGTTTTTGATCCGCGAACGACTTGGTTTAAAGCATTAGCGAAATCGACAACCGAATCTTGAACTCTCTCACGTAATTTATGTTTACCATCCGCGCCAATTTTTGACATTCAGCTAAATAAACTGAACCAGCAACGATACCTAAGGAATGAAACACCGCTGAAAATCATATCAAAAATTATGCATTCTTCCCTCTTAAATTTCTCTGCAAACGTTACTAAAACTTAAAAAGCGTTTACGTAGAGGCAGGTCCGTAACCAGGATTCGGCCAAGGGATAGGGGGACCACACATTCCAAAGGGGTGAGCACACATTCTCTTGGGGGGAAGGGTGAATGAGGGGGGTATTACTCCCGTCAGAGTCCGAGACTCGAATCACTGTCAGATGATTTTGAGCTATCAAACATTTTCTGCCTGATTTTTGGGTAAAAAAGCAGCAAATTTGCTAAAACGTTTTCGGCGATTCGCGCCGACTAGTTTATTTCTGTTTTGTTTACTAAAAAATACGTACCTAGAATGAAGTTAAAATAATTTGAAAAGTCAAAGTTTTGGATGAATTTTTATATTTTTCAATTACAAGCGTACATGATCTTGGGGACTTTGAGGGGTTCTCACCTACCCCTAAAGAAAAATGTTCACCCCTACCCCAGGATGGAGCGATTTTTTGGAAGTTCTTGAAAATTTTCTGAAAATTTGTTAAAAGATGATTTTTTAGCGTTTTAAGCTATCTATTTGCTCAAACGTGACAAATTTTTGGCGCTTCGCGCCATTATACACATGTTTTGTTTTGATAAAATTTTGTTCAATTTGTTCCGACTGGACTCGAAAAAGGCAGTTTATAATTTCAAACCCCCCTCCCCGGAATTCACATGTTGAGCATGTATATATGCTTACAAGAATAACGAAACCAGTCAGCATTGGACAAATAGTACTTTAAAATGCAATTTTTCACTTCAAAACATGTTAGATACGATGTTTTAGCCATTTTTCATATTTGACCAGCCAAAAAGGCTAGAATTCAAAATTTGACGGTTTTAAAATTTTTGGATTTCACCCCCTGAACTTTCGACCTTGATAAACTAACTATGCTTACTGTCATGGCCTCTACGCAGAGCCGTATTTACGGGATGGCGGTCCTTGGCCGAAAAAAAATTTTTTGAAACTTAGATAATGCACGGAAAGAGAGAAAACTCGCATGTCTTTGTCCTAATATCTTCAAATTTTCGACATTTCGCTTGTGAAGTATTTTCTATATTTTGGCTGAAGCGCGACCAAAATCGACATTTTTTAGCTTTTTTGATTAAGAAAATATTTTCCGAAAAGTTTAACTTCCATGATCCAAATGGGTAGAGTATGTCGCAAAACGTCGGAGGATTCGATTTATCTCAAGCTACCCCGGCGAAGTTTTTGTGGTCCCCCAAAAATGGCCGGGGATCCCCCCAACCAAAATTTCGAGCCATTACATGTATGGTTACAAACCAATTTATGTGGGGTGGGTGAGATAACATGATTGAAACAGATTCTATTCGGACTTAAGAGCAAAAACATTCCAACTAGTTTGAATTTAAAGCATTAATGCTTTGAGCGCTGAAAATAAATTACCGCTTTACCAATTAAACCATAAAGATGACGAAATTTGGATGAAAATTAAGATTGCGTTATTGATTTAAAATTTACAATTTACATAAGAAAATAAATTAGGACTAATGAACGGAGTAATTTCAATTCATTCCTCTCATTTGCACGATTTAAGATATAAATTTACTGTTACGACTGAAAGCCTCAACTTCATCAGGAGCATGTGGCATGAATCGCATTTTTCGTACCGAAGACAAAGCACGGCAGAGAATATTTAACATACAAGCAATAAATTTCTATAATTTGTATTCCAAAAAAGGTCAAAAGCTCACATGATAAAGAGAAGATAACAGGAAGCACAATGGCATGATTTCTAAGGTGTACAATAATCAGATATAATTTTATCGAATAAAACATGCGAACAAGAATAACGAGTATGTCTAGACAATTCATTCGTTTTAGCATGGAAAACATCCAACTACGCATTGTAAGAGTAACAGCGAACGTGTGTCTAGGTTATAAGGAGTGCAATACAACAGGAGACAAAAAAATGACTCATCCATAGAATATTGATGAAGCAACACCGAAATTCACAATAATGCACTTAGCAAGGACGACATGACTGATAATAGAACTTTGCAAGTACGTGATGATGAACAAAACGAACAAAGCACAAAAGTTGTCATACAGAACTCAATGCTATAACAATACAGGGCAGTCAATTAAGATGCAATTGCTGACTAATTGTTATAAGCCATTTACTCGTAATGAGCATTAAATTTAACTCTTGAATTCTGAGACAAAAAATGCACCTAGCAAGATTTGCTGACCTAAATAAACCCAACCGAATCATGAAGATTTTTCGTTGATACAGTCTAGGATTTCTTTAATTGGTCTGTTTTGGAACAAATCTGTTAAATGCTTCAGCAAACATCTAAACGTTTTACAATGCAAGACGGGAATCTGGAATACTGTGTCAAATAATCAGGAAAAATTTTAGATATTGAGTTTCTTGAACGATTTCATCATTCTTACGAATAAAGAGCGACGAAACACGCATTGCTTTTTTCAATCAATTAGCGACATTTACTTGTTTAATTACAATGCCGCAAAATTTAGAAAAACTTGTGGAATGCGTCAAAGATTTTCTGCTTCAAATGTTGTGGACGAATTCGCATTGTCTATTCATATAGGATTACAGGACAACATAAAAATGAAAATGTCGAGCTTCCCCGAGAAAAAAACAATATTGTTGTATTATCTGTGTTCCTCAGCTTTTTAAATTTTTCGAGCGATCAAGTGACTGCTCATCACTGCTCTTTCCCATAAAATACGGTAGCACGTCGTGAACAATTTTTACAAAAAAGCATTCGCTCTTCGAGTGTAAACAGACAGAATGAATATAATGAGAATCATACATGGGCATATAGTCAATTGGGTGGGATTCAACTGAGATGAGCCTAAACACCAAGTAACCAAGCAACGAGGCAGAGCGAAGTCTGATTAACCACGCAAAAGAAATGCAAGCTTTTAACTACAAGCTGAAGTATTGCGTAAAAATTTCCTTCGTTAGCAATGAATGCTTTGGCACCACAAATGTTACAAGACACATTCTTAGCTCAAGCTTATATTTTCTGCGGATCTGATAATCTTCTGCCAATTTTATTCAAAAAAAACTTGCCAGCTCTTTGGTAAACCCGCTAAAAAGATATTTTCTATATTAGTTTTAACTTGTATTCTTTGGAAACATGCTCTTGTGATATCGGTTTAAAAAAACAACCCAGTTTTACCTGCTAAGTATATGGCTATTTCACTTAATTCCGTTTCATGTCATATATTAGAAAGATTAAAGAATAATTAAAGATTATGTTGTATTATTTTAATAACATAATTAAAAATATCGATAATACAGATTCAATGGACACCATTTATTCAAACTTTTGAGAAACTTTAGGAAGTGCAGATCCTCAATCAGTAAATGTACTATTGTTTCTCAAGAAAGTGTCTAAGGGCATACTTTACTCCGTTCTTGCTTTGATTTATTAATGATACAACAAAACTTTGTAAAAGTGTAGACTTAAATTATGCTCTTTGCGGATGACATCAAAATATATGCAAAATAAATTGTTTCCTTATCTTAAAAGAACAAGATATTCTGAATTATGGACGTTGTCCTTATCAGAACCTAAATGCCTAACCTAAACTAGTTCATACGTGATAAGAAACTGTTTGTTCCATAGATTGGTGTTTCTGATTTACGTGTTAACTTTAATGAGAGTCTAAACTTTTCTCCACATATCAAAAATGTAGTCCAAAATGCATTTTTCCTTTTATCGCTTGTCCATAAATATTTAAAACTTTGAGGTGGAAACTTTATTTTAGATAGGTATTAAAAAGTGCTTCTTTCATAATAAGGTGTTATTTTTATGAAATCCTCAACCAAATGAAATTATTTGTTCTTCTTCGGCAAACAACTTTCATTTCGGGGATAAAGAGTACTGAAAAGCCAGAAACCTTACTCCGGCCAGCGCATTTCGGAAATGCCTCTAAACTATGGAGTCATGTGATTATTGAACAATGATCAATTCTGTCATATCATGTCGTGCTTGCTCGTGTTTCATCCATTTCCATTGACTTCGCAGCAGGCTTTAACTTTGAAACTTATATCTAAACGCAGTTGAGCAATTTGTTTACAGACTAAATGGCATAGGTGAAATGTTTTGGTTTGTGCAAGTAAAATGGCTGATAAATGAGCAGTGACCAGTGACTACTATGGAAAATTATAATACACTTTGACCAGACACGCAAGTACGATCGAGTCTGTTGACCCTGAAAAGTTTGTGCGTGCCCATGTATGATGAGAATACATCTAAGCGCTTTCGCAAATCGTAACATTAATCACAAAATTACAAGCGATACGCTTAATTTGGCATGACATGCCTGCTCCGTAATTCGCGGTAATAAACGTTGAAATTCGAATCTTGATACGATTTGTACACTTTATCGAAGATTTCAAACTATTCAATCTTGACAAAGCGCAAAATTTTATCCAACTTATTTTTGTAACAATCTCTGAATATTTGAATTTTTTCTCTAACGCAAAAAGGCGAGATATCTATGTTGGGATATTTGAATGAGGAGCTCAACACAACTTTGCGTTGTTGAGGTAGATTTTTCTCCCGCAAAAAATCAATCCTGTACGAGTTAATTACACAAAATATAAATTAATCTTTTAGTTTTCTGCAAAGTTGTTCTTATCAAATATTCTAAAGAAATCAGTCAGCACTTCCTGGTGTTCAAGCACCCTCCAGCCATACATTTTGATATGAACAGAGTGGCTTTTGAAAATGTCCAACAAAAATTCAACTCACGAGTACTACTAGTGGGTCTAACATGTTAACTATTCAGAGACTATACATCGTAAGTGAAGTCTCGTCGAAAATCGTGGCTAGATAGTTAATAGTTTATCATCGAACTTGCGTCTACTAAACGTCCGTTGAATAAGGGATACCTGCAAAAAATAATTCAAATACTATTGTCATTATCATGATTAACAATTATTATCAATCAACAAGCGAACTTAGAGCGTCACGTATACAATGTCGTTGGCTCTACAACATAGGAAGACCGAGGGTAATTTAAAGCGCACAAAAGTCGTTTCAGAAAACTGTTCAAGATCATCACGTAAACAGGGATATTGAAAAAATGGAAAAAGTACTTTTCAAAAAGTAATTGAAATCGAAATTTTTTTTCTATTTATCATTCACTAAGGTCCCTCAAAGGAAACAGTTGAAAATTTTCCAAGTCCACTGAAAGACCGCCAAAACTAATTCCTCTCGAATTAGTTAAGTCAGAAATTTCCCTTCATTTTGATATAGTCATCTAAAATGGCAAAAATTTGACTTACACATTACAGATATTACATGATAAACATGAAATTTTCGACGTTTCGCGTCGACTTATCGATTTCCGTATTGTCTTCCCCTGAAAAGCCAAAAACTTGAGTATAACGGCTGAAAATTCAACTTTTAGATTTGAGCTCGCACCAAGCACTGATAAATCAGTCATGCAGACATATTTAACGACTAAATTTCATCAACCTCATTTTTAAGAAGCAAAAGGATTATGGATTTTCTGAGATTTTTTTCGCCAATACATATGTAGAGACCAAGAAGCACTTAAAATGCCGTTATTTTTGCCTAGCTCCAAACCGTTCTCGCGATATTTGACTTCAGGCATATTGAGCCCTTGAAATTAAATCCCGATTACGGCCTGATTACAACAATAAGAATCTCAATCAAAAAATTCTAGACCTATGTAAACGTTTTCAAATCGTAGCAGAAAAGTCTACATAAAACCAAAAGCTTTAGGAAACCAAGACATAAGAATTCTCTAAATTTGCTGAAATAATATTAGCTGAATTCTCTAAATTTGCAGAAATATTATTAGAAGACAACTTCCAGCCAGAATAGGCAGAATGTCTTATTTACCAAATGCCTACACTTAAGATTTTTTCGTTGAATAATAATTTGAATTTATGTCTTTCTATCCTACGCCACCTTTGCATTACAATTGAGTACGCTAAATGCATTGCTTGAAGTGTAAATATTTATTTTCAATTTTCACTCTGTAGCATAACTCAAACGCGCAACTTATTTTTAAATACAAAAACCGCTTCTGAAGGCATAAAAATCGCTTCTGACAGGCATAAAAATTACCTTGAATGAAATTTATGCGATTTAAATTTATACTGCTAACCAGGAGCGTAACCAGGATTTTATTTCGGAGGGGGGCCAAAATTTTTGAAGTACTATATCTCAAGAACCCTTAGGAGATACGCGAAAATAATGGCTTTTTTGAGCGTTTCTCGAGATCTAAGCCATAGTGAAGAAAAAATGTTAAAAAATTGAAAAATTTTCTTGCTTGATTTCAAGTTTGGATATCAAATATCTATGTTCTAAGCTATCTGTACGACTAATTTCTCAATATCAAGTTAAAGCTTGAATCTAAAACATTTCGAAATACTTGTTATTGCATTTAATTCTGCGGTTTCGCAAAGAAAACTAAAGAAAAAAATAAATCGGCGCGAAGCGCCAAAAATTTCTGACATATTTACTATTTTTAAGTCAAATCAGGGCATCTCGGGTAAAAAATAAGATAGAAAATAAAAAATCCGGCGCGAAGCGCCAGAAAAGTTTGAGTTTAGTAGCTCAAAAGTGTGCTAAAAACGCATTTTGGCTGTACTTTTAGTAGACTTCAAGCATTTTTATTTTTTCCTTTGGGGGACCCTTGTTGAAAATAAAAATAGTTTTTTCTTTCGGGGGCCGCTCCCCGCCTGATTACGCCCCTGCTGATAACTAGAAAAGCATATCAGTTAATAGATCAAAATAAATCATTGATAAGAATTCCCAAAACCGCATTGCTACCAGATCCCATTAATCATGCTGAGCATTGCTTTATACGCATTAGGCAAGATAGTGTGGAGAGCATGCAATAAGCAGCAGGCTGTGCTAAGAAATATGACGGTATCATTGGTGTAGTGCAAGGCTAGGATGCAACCAATGCACTAAAATATTGCAATCCTGTCGAGTGACATGTATGAACATATAGTTCCAGCTCAGCCAGAGTCATACTCGTTCAAGTATCAGAGCAAAATATAGAAGAAAGGCCAGTTTCTTTGCCTAAAGTTAGGTAAGATTAGACAAGCTTAAGGTAAGTACGTCAATTAGTAAGTTTTCTACTCCCAGATGAGCTTTTTTCTCCTCAAAAAAATGTTTAATTTCCTATGCTATCTACATATATTAATCTTCGAAAAAATTCAGTAACTGAGCCTTACAGTTTCTAGGAATTTCTTCCTAACTTATCAACGGTTAGGAATAACAATTGAGGCTTCTTCGGGTTTTCATAAAACATCGCTTTTCTCAAGTAAGAACAATCATAAGTTGTTTTCTAAAAATATGAAATGCTATATTTGTTAATCAATGTCAGCTTAGTGGAATAGATGCGGCATACTTAATGTCCAGCGAAGAAGCTTAAACAAATTAAAAAATTAAGCTGGGGACTGCTTTATAAACAACTTTCTTGCATTTTAACGCGAAATGTTTCTGGTTTCTTTGTCCTTCTTTGATCTCAAGAACGACAGCTTATGAAACTTTTTCTTCTTTCCTTTCTTCGACTGTTGCAGTGACGTCAAGCCAGCAGTCTGAACACAGAAATTAAACGCTTTCTATGTAAAAATAATTTACTCGTGCGTAAACGGTCATACACGATCTTAGGAGAGGTAGGGGTGTTATACCCTCACCAGAAATTTTTCACCTCTTTCAACGCAAAAAAATTTTGAACCCCACCCCCAGAACTTTTGATTTTGCAGAAGAATAGTAGTAAACGCCCTGTTTTAAGCGGTTTAGTGATCTTCTAGTGCAAAAGTGTCAATTCTTTCAGTGATTCGTGCCAAATGGTTTTTTTTCTAAGCGAAATCGCCTGACATACATACCTGTCCGTCTGACCATTTAACGAAAGAATGAATACCGAATCATCTATGCGAATGTATGAGCGTATCCATCAGAGTTTGCCGTATCCCCTCTTAGGTACGTAGATGGCCGTCCTATTTTGGGAGGGACCAACACCAATTTTGGGGGGACTTAGCCCAAAAAGGCCAAAAATAGCACAAAATAACGTTTAAAAAGTCCTATTTTTCGGATTTTTCTGAATTTTGGGAGGTCCGAACCCCCCATTCCCCCCAGAGATACGTGCCTGTCCCCTCTCCACTTTCACAGTAAGAATTTTACTACCACTCCACTTTTCCCACTTAACCAATACTCTTTCTTTCGCTTTTTCTTTTGATTTTTTTAATCAAAAATAATTTAAACCCTGCCTAATGTTTAAAGAATAGACCTGTGTTCTATTTTCTGATCAATATGCATCCATCAAATTTAGCTCAAAATTTATAAGCTTACGTCTTTTAAAAATGGTACGGCTTTCATAGTCATTACTTGCTTACAGTATGAATTACATCATATTTACACACATATACACGTTTTTTTCTTCGAATCTTCTTTTATATAAGTAGGTACTAGGTAAGAAGACGCACAGGAAGTTTTTGTGAAGATAAAATTTTTTAGTTTAAAAGCTTATTGAATTTTCTAATCAATGTCATTGTGCTAACAAATGAAGGAAATCTATTCTTTATTCAGAGAAAATAGTGCTATGTAGTTTTAAATACTTATCATTCTTCGAATCGACGTGAAGCACCGAAAATCATTAAATTTTCCTTGAAAAATTTTTGAAAAACATCAAATTACTACTTTTTACGCCAAAAGTATACAAATTGTTCGAGGATAATTTCCGAAAAATCTTAATCTAGACTCGAAATCTTTGTTCCAAACAAAACGACATGCATGTCCACGGCAGGCATTTTACGAGAGAGATAAATTACAAAATAGTCACACAGTATTGATAAATCTAACGATATTTATTTATGCTTTGCACTACGCGTTATAGATATGTAATCTTTTCAATTTAGTTCCTAAATAAGTAATACAGTACACTCGTAAATTCATACATGAATAAGTGAAAAATTGAATTTGGGGAAGTAAAACACATAAAACTTACGAGGCTTTCGTCGTCGGAGGTTGGCTTTCCTTCAGAGATACCTGTTGACGCTAAAAAATCAAAATAGTAAGCGAAGTCCGACTTATGCAAATTAGATATTACTTGGATAAAATAGATTATAAAGTACTTAAGTTTAAATGATAATTTTCGTGCCGATCATAATGTATAATAATAAGGGTTGCCAACTGTCATTCGTTGAGACACAACTCATAAAGTTATGCTTTTGAATTTGATCCTAAATAAAGTAAATAAAACGCATCATTTTAAGCTTTCTATGATGACGCGTCCATTTTGATCTAGCAATCGGCTCAAGGATACAATACGCCACGTAGATAAGGAAATTTCATGAATATATCTAATTTTTCGCAGTTTTTTCAAAATATCAGAAAGAAGCACGGTAAAGTATCTGATCAACATCAAATGATGCTTAAGCAGCAACAGTTTAGCTTAATTCAATTGGAATAAAACTCTAGTTATATATACATACAGGCCCGTATCCAGGGGGATGGGGGGCATGTCCCCCTGGAATGAAATATGAGAATAATTTTTTCCTTTACTCCTTATTTGCTTTTGTAACCAAAAATCGCGAAAAGCTTTCGGCGCCTTCGCGCCGAATTTCACAATTATAATTAGATTCTAAAGAGTTCCAAGCGCGCCGTTTAAACACTCCATTTTTAGTCGTTAAACAACCTAAATCGTATTTTGCATCTACGTCTTCTGTTTTGCACAGTTTTTATGCAGACAATGAGATGTGCTCAAGAGGGAATCCATTCATTTCTCACCATATTTAAGGCATCTGGGTAGCAAAATTTACAACATGTAAAGTTCTAGTGGTCGTAATCCTGGATACGGGCCTGCACACATGCATATATGAACAGTACAAAGCTGACCAACAACTGCTATGTAAGTCGAAGAATGTAGATTCAAATTTATGAATAGCGAAACCGTTGTCGATTGGTCAGACGTAGCAACATACAAACACACGAGTATCAGCAAAATCCCATCATTCAGAATAGAAATAATAAAATCTGACCGAAACACCATGCAAATTAACTTTGAATTAAAGTTCAATTCAAAACTGAATTAAATTTAAATTAAATTGAAACAAAATAATTTTACACTCAAAGAAACTTTGCGAAAAATTTGCTCAATACACTTTGTACGACAGTACCTTGCTTTTGTACATATCCGTTACCTGTAAGCGTGAAATTAATTTGCGAGATGCGCACGTTTTGATATAAACTTTATAATTAATTGTTATGCATATATTTCTTGAAAGCAACTAAAGCATGTTTCAAATAATTGTATTCTAAGGAAACAAAGATGTAAATCGTGATCCTCTAAACGTAACATTCAAGTGTGATGTTAGATTGCAGCGTAGATATTGCGTTGCATCAATGTGATATCTATTTAAATTCAAACAAAACAAGTAGCATGCGAATAAAACACAGCATAAGCTCACCGGAAAGAAAATGCAAAAAACGCTTGGTCACACAGTACAACATGAGTTATTTATATGATTACCAGGCAGATTAGGCTTCAATCGCTCAAATCCAGCGTCATAAATCAAGTTTGATACTCCAACAACTCCATCAGTCATATAGGCTGCATAAATCAGGAAGCGAAAACGAATGCAAATTTGAAGTTTTAGAGCTCAAGTGCTCCGCAATTCAGAGGCACCAAAAAAGCGCAATAACAAATGCGACAAAGGTTAAAACTGAGCAGTTGTTACCGTAGGTGGACAGCACCGAAATTCTGGGGCTTGCAAGAATTTTCAGAGGTCAAAAAATGGTCTTAAAATTGGTGGTATGGCGAAAAAACACCATTTTTCAACGTTTCTTACCGAGTACTATCCATTAGCATCAGAAAATTGCGAACAAAACCAAAACAATTAAATTGAATTTTGGGGGTATTTTGGTTTCTGAGAGGGTGCATACCTCAAACCCCACGCCCACGTGTGGTCATTTGAACCAGCTTATGCTCAGTCAAAAGTGGTAAAAAGTCATCCAGAATAGAGCAGACTGTGAAAGAGATACATTGGTGTAAAAGCAGATTCTTCACAGTTGCAAATCTAGGATTTTCGTAAGGGAACGGTTCCCCAACTTTTTCCAGAGCAGCCAAATTTGGTTAAAAAATCCGCGATTTATGTGCAGATTAGCGAAACAGTCAAAAATAGATCCGAAATCCGCTAAATGCTTGCAGATTAGACTTATTCGCCGCTTTAGATTGTCTATTTTTTAATCAAAATGATTTCTTGTGCAACAATTTTTAGAAAAATTACACAATTTAAGCAATTTTGTGCAAAAAAAGCTTAAAATTCTTTCATTTTGGCTTAAACCCGGCGCAAAGCGCCAAAAGGTTGGTATTGGTAAACACATTTAGAGACTTGAATTACTTTGTTATTTCATGTGTTTATGCATTCAGAGCAGTATGTAATATAGCATTTAACGAGAATCACAGAAATTTTTTAGAATTTATGCTAAAAATATAAGAAAACTGCAAAATATAGCTTCCAAGCTGCCAAGGAAGTGAATGAATGTGACAAATATATATATATAGGAAAGATCTGAGAAACTACGATGGTCGATGGCCTAAAATCATCAACAAAGTGCATGTCCGTCCTTTATATATCTCACAACTATTTAAGGCTGAAAGGGGGACGGCCTCCTCGTCACGTAAATCCGCCCACCATTCTTCATTTTCTTGTGTTAGGGCGAGATAGTGCGCAAAAGTCTTTATTCGTCGGCTACAGCATGGCTTTATACAAGGTAATTTAAAAATGGTACCGCACTAAAAAAGGTGTGCAATAGCGCATACCGACTTGAAATTTTCAGTTGAAACTTTGCAAGACTGCAGTTCAATGTTCGTTTGCTTGTTTGGTAAAATTTTATAATATGAGAAGACTTTCTTCTAGATCCAGTGCTTTCCTCCAAAACCTAATGGTTCGCGTGTTGATGTAATTTTTTTGAAGATTTTTGCCAGAATGATGACACATATCGTAGAAAAGCTTGAACAAAAATTCGTGTAAAAAATATAGTTCAAGGATATTGAAAACTTGAAGAAGCAAGTTTTTGGGCGTGAAAACGTCTGTCAATCAAAAATCAATTACTTCGTTGATCCAAAAAATTTAAAAACGTTTTTGCGCCAAAACTCCAACCATGCACCTTAAGGAGAACTTAACAATTAATTGATTCAAATCGAATACAGCTGAGATGTAAATTGCAACAAATACCCTCTAACGCAGTCAATGATCAATAGCTCAGAAAGCAATATGTATAATTACATGTGGCATCGACGTTCCTGAAACTGAATTATGTAATCATAATCTTGTGCACTGAAAATAGCTTGCAAGTGCAATGTAAAATGTTTCGTGTAGAGAAGAAATAGAAGGAAAAGATCTATTATGATTCTTAACTGTTATTTGCATGCATTCCAGTCACTGTTTCTGCTAGTCTCACGCCAAAGGCTAAAAGTCGACTCTCCCCGCATTCGTAAAAAGGTTACAAACATATAAGGTAATTAATATAATGCAGTTTCGCAGGTAATATTGTGCAAAGGCGTTCGCAAGATTTCTCCAAGAGGGAGCGGTCTCAGTATAGTGACACGGTAACTCAGGAAACATTCAAAATTACTCTGAACAGAAAGCAAATCTTTCTAGATTTATTCAAATTTTCTAGATTATTTCAAATTTTTCTGATTTTGTTTTAATCAAGTGAAATTAATTCTCGCAGAAGGGTGATCGAAGGTGTAAAAAATTAAACAGTCAACATTCTGCGTGAGTGAAGCTATGTGAACCGTGAAAAGCTTATAGACATTATTAATTTTGAATAAACAAACTTATTGCGCAAAGCGCCGGAAAATATGGGGGGGGAATTTGCGCTGAAAACGATTTGAAATGTAGAAAATAACTGGAAAAATTATTAACGATTCCCTAAAGTCATTAGTTAAGAGCAAAAGAGCACAGGTATTTATCAAAGGATTAGACGCGTAGCGCCGAAATTTCAGGAATTTGAAAGTCCAATAATTCCGGATTTCTAAATTACAAGAAAAATAACACTGACAATTTGATTAATAATCAAAAGCACAATCTAGTGCGAAGCGCAAGCAAAATTTGAAATTTTTAAGTCAAAATTATCAAAGAATACATCTATTCACCTCTCGATTATCACTATCTTGCGTGTGCTGTGTTTATCACATTAAACAACATTGATTAGAATTATTAGTAAGTACCACACATGTGCAGTTTTGGAATTCTGTGTGGTGGGTGAAATTTTAAAGTGCCTTCTTTGGGCCCAAATATGCTAGGTCGCGTCAAAAACATCGTTTTTTTGGCGTTTCTGACGATGCTCTATCTTTCTAGAGCATAAAAACATGAAAAAATTTCGAATAAAAATCAAAAAAGGCGAACAAATTGAACAAAATATAGTCAACAAAACACGAGTACTATGGCGCGAAGCACCTTAAATTTGTCACTTTTGAGCGAATAGATAGATGAAAAACTTAAAATAGCACCTTTTCTACGAATTTTCAACAAATTTATGGAAACTTTCGAAAAATCGCGAATTCTGAGCGAGGGTTAAAAATTTCTGTGGGTTAAAATTTTTGGGAGAGAGATGAAACCCTCGCCCCCAAGATAATGTATGGTAGGTACAATGACGAAGAACAAAAAATGTCTATCCATCAGTAGATGAATTCATGATCTTGTAATCGCGCATAAATCATAAGGAATAGATTATTTGTCAGCTTTGCAAATGTAAGCAATGCACGAATTGAATCTGGTGCGAAGCGCCACATATTTACAACATTCTATCATTTTGAGCTCAATTTTGCACCTTTCTGAAGAAAATGAATGCAGAAAATTCCATACAGCGAAAAATCTTATCTATAAAAACTAAAATAGACTTCAAAGAGTTATTTTGATTGAACTAATGGCGCGGAGCGCTGAAAATGTGATTATTTAAATGTTAGTAAACGTCAAACTCCTACAAAGTTTCTTAAATAAAAATTCTATTACAATTTTAAAATAAGGGGGTTACCCCTCTTGCCCCTTCAGGATACGGGCCTGTACATAGGTATACATTTTATCCAATTACTGTAGAAGGAATTGGTTTGACGTTTAAAACCACAGCGAGCCATGCAATACTTACATCAATCTTGTCAGCACACATGCGGAATGACATGCAAAACAATATTGTATTACACTACGCATGCTCTCGGTTTTAAAGTAAAGCAGGCCAAAATCGAGCGTGCGTTAACGAAAGTGATTGGCAACTCACGTTGGAGTCCTTGCTCCATTACACGGGGTGAAATACTTCTTGTTACGGTGTTCGATTGATCAGAAACAGCATGGAAGGTTGTTTCCCGAACAACAGCTAAAATTCGCAATTAGTCAGGAGGACAAAGTTAAAAGAGGTGACAAAACGAAATTATTACGGGTTCTGGTAGGCGTAGGCGTAGTAGTCAACCTTGACAGATTGAGTTCACGAGCAGCTTGCATTAAAGAGACAGATTCTGGAAAATAAATGCAAGTTTTTATAAACTGGTACTTTGAATTTCATTAATTGTCAATTTGCTGGCTTCATGAACAACAGCTCCTGGGCCCAGTTTCCGAATGAAAGGGTCAACTTAACCCTCACGGGTTAAATTTAACCCTCGAGAGTTAATTTAACCCTTGGGGTTAGATGCGTTGTATATAATATATATTTCATATCAGTGCTTAACTCAGGTTTCCGAATGAAAGGGTCAACTCAACCCTCACGGGTTAAATTTAAACCTCGAGGGTTAACTAAACCCCAGGGTTAATTTCACCCTTGGGGTTAGGTGCGTTGTATATAATATATATTTCATATCAGTGCTTAACTCAGGTTTCCGAATGAAAGGGTTAAATTGCCAGGGGCTAATTTTCTTCTTATTCCCTTTTAAAACTTAATCCTAATGCCGTTAGGATTATTTCTGCAAAGTGTATTGGTCCTTCACGGTTTAGTATGTACGAGTATAAGAATTATGAATAGTTTTAAATTTTGTGCATTTTGAGAAAAAGTGAATTCAATTAGTAATATATTCGATATAATATAAAATGCAGATTCCAGAATTTTTTATGTTCTTAATAACACTCTGCCAATGCACAAGAACAGGAAGTAACGAATTATTCGAGTCTCAAAACGTCTTTCCGTCGAAATTACACAAATTCTCTGTGGCTTCGCGCTGAATTTTAACTAAAATTTGAAAAAATCTAAGCACTTTTTCACACAAAATTGTTTGCAATTGTGAAATTTTTTGCAAAAGTTCTACGCCAGAAATCATTTTGACCAAAAATAGACGATATAAAACGGCAAAAAACGTTATTGTGCACGTGAGTAGCGGGTTTTAAACATTTATTTGACTGTTTTGGAGAAAGCTAGGGTACCGACCGCCCCCTCCTCCTTACAAAAATCGTAGATCCGCCACTGACTGAATATTAAGTAGTACATAAGTAAGTCAAGCTCATTATATCCGTTGCATTTAACAACCGGTGTTGTCGATCGCAAGTAATAGTAGATGTACATTCCAATAGTGATAGATGCGAAGTGTGCTTGCTCAAGCTGAAATTTACTTAGATTTGTAAAAAATCGATTAGTTGTGTGCAATGCAATATATCAACCGACTATGCCGTAACTACAAATGCAATGCACAGGTACACGAACATGTGCACATTGAATGCATGGAGTATTTAACCCCTGAGGGTTAATTTAACCCCTGAGGATTATTTAACCCTCGGCTTAAATTTTATTCGAAAACCGGGGATAAAGTTATCCCCGGGGTTTACTTAACCCTGGGCTTAATTTAACCCCGGGGTTAGTCAACCCCTTCATTCGGAAACCGGGCCCTGAAGAGACGACTGCTGACAGGCCCGTATCCAGGATTCAGCCAAGGGGGAGGCGGACCCAACATAAATTGGTCTATATCTCAGGAAATTCGTCGGGATAGCTCGCAAAAACCGCATTTTCGACATTATTCTTCATGCTCTATTTATAAAGATCATAGAATTCAAACCTTTCGAAAAATTTTTTTCACTCAAAATGCTGTTAAAAGTGTTGTTTTTTGGTCGCACTGAGCCAAGATTATATGAAAAAAACACCATACCTGGCGCGAATCGCCGAAAATTTGAAGATTTTAGGTCAAATACAGTCAATTTTTCCATCTTTCCGTGCATTACCTTACCTTTCATGAAATTTTTCGGCCAAGCCCTCCTAAATACGGCCATATATATATATATATATATATATATATATATATATATATATATATATATATATATATATATATATATATATATATATATATATATATATATATATATATATATATATATATATATATATATATATATATATATATATATATATATATATATATATATATATATATATATATATATATATATATATATATATATATATATATATATATATATATATATATATATATATATATATATATATATATATATATATATATATATATATATATATATATATATATATATATATATATATATATATATATATATATATATATATATACAGGCCCGTATCCAGGATTTTATTTCGGGGGGGGGCCGAAAATTTTCGAGACCAGATATCTCGAGAACCATTAGGAGATAGGCGAAAATAAAGACAGTTTTGAGCGTATCTCGGCGAGCTCTATACAACGGTGAAGAAAAATTTCAACAAAAAAATTAAAAAATTTTCACTTTATTTCATTTTGATATACAGCAAATTTATCATTTAAGCTGATTTCTCATCACATAATCGGCGAATTATTTCTTATCTCTTGCCTTTGTACTTAATCATTGTGCTTTACAGAGAAAAACAATACGGATAATTAATAATTTGGCGCGAAGCGCCAAAAAAATTGACATGCTCTGCATATCAACCTCAAATTTGAGCGGTTTTGAGCGGACTAGAAGACAAAAAACATGTATAAACAATAGATACGGCGCGAAGCGCCGGAAAAATTTCATGTTTCCATGTCATAACTCAAATTTGAGCTGTTTTGAGTGAGCTAGAAGGCAAAAACTATAACTAAACAATGAATCCGGCGCACAGCGCTAGAAAAAAATTGACTTGCTCTCTATATCTAACTCTAATTTGAGCGATTTTTAGCAGTTCAGAAGACAAAACTATACGTAAACAATAAATCCAGCGCGAATCGCCGATAAATTTTGAGTTTACTAGCTCAAAAATACGCTAAAAACCTGTTTAGGCGCTGTTTCAGACGCACTTCGCTAATTTTTCATTTTTCCCTTCGGGGGACCCTTGAAAGAAACAAAAAAATTTTCCCCATTTTGGGGGGCAGGATCCCCCCCGCCCCCTGGATACAGGCCTGTTCCCATGTCATAACTCGAATTTGAGCTGTTTTGAGTAAGCTAGAAGGCAAAAACTATAGCTAAACAATGAATCCGGCACAAAAGCGTTAGAAAAAATTGACATACTCTCTATGTCTAACTCAAATTTGAGCGGATTTTCAGCGGTTTAGAAGACAAAACCTTACATAAACGACAAATCCGGCGCGAAGCGCCGGAAAATTTTGTGTTTTATAGCTCAAAAGTATGCTAAAAACCTGTTTTGGCGGTGTTTCAGACCAACTTCGCCAATTTTTCATTTTTCCCTTTGGGGGACCCCTTGGGAAAAACAAAAATTTTTTCCGATTTCGTGGGGGGCAGGCCCCCCCGCCCCCCCCTGTATGCGGGCCTATATATATATATATATATATATATATATATATATATATATATATATATATATATATATATATATATATATATATATATATATATATATATATATATATATATATATATATATATATATATATATATATATATATATATATATATATATATATATATATATATATATATATATATATATATATAAAGCAAGGTCTACAAGACGTGAGCACCTTGCTTTAAGAAGCTAGATAAATGTCTATGGTCAAAGTTGAATTTGGTACAACTTTTCCTGCAAATAAGATTATATTTGTAAGCAGCGTGAAGTGCAACGTGTGAGAATATTGAGGAAATATGTCATGACGCTCGAGAACTCTAATGGCCAACTGAACTCCTTACTTAGTACGTTTTTTGAGTAGACCATAGCGTTGCTTACAAAACACACTCGGCTATAAGACTCATTTAAATCTGGTCCAAAGGGATGCCTTATATCTGAGTTCGACTGTGTAATGTAGAAGACAAACCCCTAAATTTTCGAACAATTAACTGTACCTATTTAAAAGAGAGAACATCGAACGGAAAAATTATTTGGCTGAAAAAATTTATAACATATATTGTGTGTGTGTGTGTGTGAGAGAAAAACAAATTTACTGTTATTCTATCTCGAGCTACATACGTATGTACAGAGTGTTTCGAAATGATTAGCTTCCTTAGGAAACATGCCTCTAGATTAGATACAAAAAATGAAATATACCATCTTGTAAAAAATTTAATTTTACGTTTAGTGGAGTAAGATTTAAAAAGATTCAACACTTACTGCTTTATTGCATATAAAAGAAACTCAAAGATTTTAATAAAATCTGTAAATTCAACAAATTTTTACACCACCATTGGCATCCCTAACCTGCCTTAATTGTTCTGATATAGGACACAATAAATTTTGTAACAAATTTCCATCATATTGTAGGTCAGACAAAGCGGTATCAAACCAAGTTGTTGTGAAGGTTTTGATTAAGAAATGTTTTTGAACGGTTTCCTTGCGCTTCAGTATTTCGACTCTGTCCTCAGAATTTAATCCAGATCCTATGTCCGGTTCGAGTCAAGCGTGACTGTTACCAGGCAAAACAAATCGTTGCCCCAGAACTGAATAGCCCTGTCTCAAACAATTTTGAGTTTTCTGAGCTAAAAATCGTTTCAGCAGGCAGGAATCGAAAACACGCAAAGTCAAAAACAGAAAAAGTCAAATTCTAAATTTATTTTGAAAGCTTTCCCAAAGTTCACCACGTTATACGCAGAAAGATTAGAAAGCCCTTACTATACGCAGCAACAAATTTCTGCAAGATGATACATATGTCTAGTTTATCTAGACTAATAGTATATTTTCAAGGGAGCGGATCATTTCGAAACACCCGGTACATATTAATTTATGTAAAGTAAAGGAATCATGAAATTCACATACACCCGAGCGTCTACAAAAAATTTTATTTTTCCTTTCTAGTGTTTTTATTAAGAGCTACTTTAAATACGAGTAGAAATTATTTCCATCAGTGTTTTTTTGTACAAGGTCCGTTTTAGCAATACAAAGATGGCCCGCAAAAGTCTTTGTACATTTTGTACACACAAATTTTTGGGTACTAAAATATGGTACAGTAGCGATTTTAGTGTTGTGACGACAGAGTTGTTCGACTTTTGATAGTGTATTCTTAGCTAATTTCGGGGTATCTAAAGGGTAAAATCACTAAAAATCGTCTTAAAACGGCGCGAAGCGCCGGAAAATTTGACAATTTCCCTTTGAAATGCAATTTCTGCCTGCCCGAAAATTTTGCGAATTTCAAACATTTTCTGCAATTTTTGTCTTCGAAAAATCTTTGTACATATGTACATGCACAAAGACGGTCCCGAAAAGTCTTTGTACAAATGGAAAAAATCTCTTGCCGAATACAAAAAACCACTGTTTCCATCAAAGCCAATTATGTACTTCTCGTGCCGTAAATCAATAATTTCAATAGCAAATTGCGTACCTGGAGACTCGCTTCGACCCGATTCGAATTCATCTTAAAAATATGAAAGACAGACAAATTATCGACATTCAAAGCTAAATAAACTATATAGAGTAACGAATTTAAACCAACAAATATACCTAGTTAAAATTACTTTGACAGGAAGGCGTAGAAATCATTTATTCAAAGTTTTTAACGAAATAAGTATGCATCGATCATTAGCGAAAAAAGGATCATTGAATTCATAACTCAAATGTATGTAGGTTTCAAACAGTAGATGACTACGTCGTCGGCAGAAAGAAAAACATTAGTCTTTCTCCCTTACATGTCAAAAATGCATTTTAGCGAAGAAAACTGAATGACTTTTCCCACTGAACTCGACTGAAAAATTTTGTCTTGATTTAATACATAGTTCACTAGTAAACCAATATGCGCAAATGGTTTAAGTATGGAAAATTCGACTACTACGTACGTTTTTTTATCGCATTTATATGTGCATAGACCGTAAGATTATTTTTTGTATTTGCTTGAAACGGCTTCATGAGCAATACTTTACATTTTCAGCAGAGGGGTTGCCAGGCCCCGGCTCCGGGACCGGGCCTATAAAAAGAGAAAATTAATGAAAATATGTAGGTCAAAATTAATCTTGTTGATTCGAATTATACAACGTGTATTATATTTGATTGACATAAAATAAGCTGAATTATGTTAAAAATTAGCCAAGACTACTGTTTTATTTCAGGTAGCGTCCAACATCTCAAGAATTAAGGGAAACATTTAAACAATTTGGATATATTTTCGTGTAGTCTTAGCTGCACTTGATTTTTATTTACAAATAAACATACAGTTTTGACTGATGATGCTTCCTTACGCAAAACATTTTTAAAATGCGGGGGGACTCTCTCCAGTATATATGTGTAAAATATTCATTATTTTATACCATATTAGCTCGTGTTGTCTCTATGCATATGGATTTTTCGTTAATTTTGGGCGCTCAGCTCCAAATAGCAGGGTCACTGTCTTTCATTTTGGTTTGGTCCACTCAGTGTTATGTATGATTCAGTTTATATAGAGCTTTAATATTATTTTAATTTTTATGATGCATGTTCCCTGCTCTAGGCAAATGATTTTAGGTCCGTATAAACATTCTTTCGCCTCTATAACTTTCCTTTCATATTCTAAAGATATGTATTTTATGCGTTTAGTCATATTATTTTAAACAGCAATATGCCATTAAATCTATTCCTGTCGGATAAGCCCTGAGCGACTTATTTCTCTACTTTATGCTTATAACGTTTTGCATTGTACTGTCTTACTCGTCTCTTTCTTCCATTGCATTCGCATAAACCTTCAAAAAATTCGTATTTTTCTTTAGTTTATTCTTTTTTAAGCCTATACCTATGTTCATTCATTATTATATTCTTTTGTTTATTTGTCCTTTCATTTGCTGATTTTTCATGTTTTTAAATCATTAACGCATTATGTTATTGCTCACAAAAGCGATAATGGGATGTTAAGTCTGTACAGCTATAATATGGATGCATGACATTCTTTGGTAAGTATGAGGGTATAAGTCTAGTACAGGCCCCGCTAAGGCCCCGGTTGAAAATGCGACCTGGGCACATATCTCATTTTCAGTATTTTATTTTCGAAAGGAAAAAGATCGATTCAACTCCTTTTGTACATTCGAACAGAAATATATCCCACTTCCTTACCAAGACGATCCAAAGTGCTAGAGTTGGACTGGAATGCAGCCGGATGTCCAGTTTTCTGTCCAACTTCATCGACATACTTGCGAATTTCTTGATCAGTTTCACCGGCAAATGGATTGGATGAGTAGAGTTGAGTGAAAATCTGAGCATCGTATTTGTGATCCCGTTCAACGATTCCCTTTGATGCTGCACCTATCAAAGTTTTATCCTGCTTCAAATGTAAGTCGCATTCGGCCTGAGCATCTTGCTGCAAAATGAGACAGAAAGTGTATATACACAATCAAAATAATGTCTCTTCGAATACTGTCGCACAGCTAAGCCATAAAATACACATGAAGGAGTTTCAGAGTGAACATAGGTAATCAGGGCCGTATTTAAGAAGGGCGGGTGGGGGGAAGGCCGCCCCTTCTCTTAGCGGGGAAAAATTTGAAATAATAATATAATGCACGGGAAGATGGAAAAATCTCATGCTTTTGTCAAAAAAATCTTCAAATTTTCGGCGCTTCGCGCCAGATAAGCAGTATTTCCCATAATTTTGGCACAAGCGCGACCAAAAAATGTCACTCGCTATATTGAGTAAAACATTATTTCTTTTACAAAAAGTCCGAATTTTACGATCTTTAAGGATAGAGCATGTCGCAAAATGCGGTTTTTTGAAGCTATCTCGACGAATTTCCCGAGACATAGACCAATTTATGATTGGATCCGCCCCCCTCCTAAGCCGAATTCTGGATAGGGGCCTGTATATAATATATAAGATAATTCGCTTTAAATGCATTTTTTGTAAGAATACAGTTACATACCATTATAACGTAATCATTGAATATAGATTTTGCGGCTTGATTTTTATGCCCCCTATTGTTCAATTTCTAACAGAAGAGCAATGCCCCTATTTATGCCCCCTATTGAATAGCTGATAATTCCGGGTTTGGGAGTTTTCATCTCTCACAAAATTCGTAGCCCCGAGAATTCACGATATTCCAATAAATTCGCAGAAAAAGTGTTGTTTTAAGCGTGTCTAGCTATTCCATTGCTCAAAAAATTATATTTTTTCGGCACTTCGAGTCACGTATTCATTTTCTGAATATATTTTGTCTAATTTTATCAAATTGGTTTATAGTTTCTCGGAATTTTTAGTTTTTTACGTGCTAGAAAGTTAGAGCATAAACGCCAAAAAATGATGTTTCTAACGCGTATCCACTATTTTGAGGTCAAAAAGGGCATTTTAACAGAATATTTTGGCTTCACCCCAAGAATATCCATCCTGTGCATGTCTGCTCAAGATTGCTCATGAAAGTTACGCATTCTAATATTAACTACTATGCTTAATTTGGAACCTGACCAGGACCAGCTGATTCATCGGAAAGAAATGCCAACTCGCACTTATTTTAAAAATGAATATGACTACTTTTTCCAAAATCAGTCGAGAGGGTGAACATACAATACGAATGCAACTCATACCATACACATGGTCAATTCGACCCAGAGGAATAAGGACGTAATTATGGTCAGGGAGAGATTAAATTTGGAATCTTTATCACAGTAAACCAGGCTTATCACGAACCTTTAAGTTAAAACCGTTTGAATTTATCATGCTTTGTGCAATATTACAGTAGTGTACCAGATTCTAGGATAGGACTGTTCTGCAGGAGGAACCTAGCAGCACCACTCTCGCAAAAAGATTTTCAAAACAGCGATCTTTTGTTCGAAACTGGCACTTTTTTCGGCGCTTCGCGCGAAAGTGCGATTTTGGACTTTGTTAAACTTTATTAAATTTTTCTTAATTTTTGTTGTTATTGTACAACAGAAAGAGCCATCAGAAACACCAAACATGGAGTTTAAAACGCGTATTAATCGTTTTTCAACGCGTAATCGTCGTTTTTGAATCCTCCCATGATGTGCATGTATGCCTAGCATCCCTCTCACCATTTCAATAAGCATGTGCACACAATTTTTACCGTAAACTTTGAGCCTCCCCCTAATTCATGCATCCCGAAACTTTGCTAAAATTTGCCAGCCAACAAATGTATGAATCATACAGGCCTAGCGAACCTCAGCAAAATAAAACTATTAATCTGCAGGTCTCAAATTTCGCGGTGAATAAAGTACAATCGCTGCAGAAAATTAGAAGATTTATAAAATATAAGAAATGAAATAGAAAGTACAATTCTCGCCACAAAATTTAAACAATTAGGGATGATCAAGGTTTGTTAAGGATTACTCGGCCTACATTATTACACCACATATAAAGGACGTCGCATATGCTTTAATATTACTTTTTATGATACAAAATGTATGACGACGTCCTGAGTCCGTAACAAAAATTAAGGATTGTTGGAGTGATCAATTTCCATGGCGGAGAGAGCTGCAGAAATCCGCAGTCGCAAGGGATCGGTCTACAAGAATGGCTTGTGCCCATACATGTAAGAAGGGGGATGGGGATCCCGCACTCAAAGTCGGCCGTCCCCCATCCTTGGTAGAAAAAATCCATTTGTTGGCCGTTTTAGGTGTTTTTTAGTCGTTTTGGGCCAAAAATTGGAGTTCATTTACCCCCTCCCCCCAAAAATTAGCAGGGGACTCTAATTGAATTTTCGAGCCGTCACATGTATGCTTATGCCGTATTTAAGTCTTGATGCAAAGCAGAAAACCGATTGTTTCCAATATGATCTTACCAAGAGCTTCAGTGCAGCAGCTTCTTGAAAGCTAACCCCATCCAAAAGTTTGGATTGTGGACCTGCGCTGATATTATCCACCCTTCCTTGTTCCCTAATCTAAAAATGTTTAGAAGAAAATTAACCGGTATAATTATCATTAGGTACTGCGTTGCGTTGCGATATTTCTTAATTTTCCTTTTGAATTATTCATAATTAGTTCTCCATCATCAAATACCTGTTTATTAATGTCATGATCAGTCGGCTGTTTCAATATCAATTCAAGCAAGCATAAGAACTCAACGTAACGAGTAAAAAAGTGACGGAAAGAACAATTGCGAAACATTAGTATTCTGTTGATGTACTGTAATTGTTTAGCTTAAGCAAAAAAGATGATGTAAGCAAGAATGCAGATGCAACAAATTAAGTAATTTCTACAATGCTTCAGCCTTCGCCGGTAGACATAAAATTTTGATTTCGTTACACCTGAATAAGAATTAATTCAATGTATTATTTTTATATTATTAATTAATAATATGTTAGTTTTAACTTAATTACAAATTTAACACTCTGTCGAGCGGTCTGCGGCTGTTGATAAAATTACTATCTTTGATTGGAATTCGATTTTGATATTCTACGTTTCGGAAAGGTACGCGTAAACTGAGATTATAAATTAATTAATAATATGTGACATATCGCATGAGCTCTTTTAATAATCATTAGACCGGGTCGAAAGCTGTAATGTTTTTACAACAGCCCTTTGTATTTGCATGTAGAAAGATGGTCAAAAGTCTTTGTACATTTTGTACATGTAAATTTTAGGGTACTGTAATATGGTTGTGCTTTCTGTGTAAATAAAACAGGATTTTTCCACCTTCGGTAGTGTAATTTAGACAATTTCTTTGCTTCTGACGATGAAAAATACAAAAAATTTCTCAAATACGCGAAGCGCCAAAAAATTTGAAAGTTTTGCCTTTTGGAAGCACATTTTTCCATTATAGAGACATATAGAACAGACAATTACTCATTTAGACGCTAAGCTACGAAAACTTTATGGAATTTTGGACATTTTACATTTTTGTCTTCCCAAAAATCTTTACATAATATGTACAAAGACGGGGTAAAAAATCTTTGCACGTTAGGAAAAATCTTTGCCGAATAGAAAATTCGTGATCGAAATTATCATTTTATTCGATATTTCTGTAGGGCAAGTCAGTAATACTGAAATAGTTCGTTTTATCTTACCATCTGCTGTTTTTGTTTCAATTCCTTTCTAGCATTTGGCGATGGAGAAGATACTTGAGGCAAAAACTGATGCGGCGACGTCATCATTGAAACTTGAATTGGTTGAGACGGATACTGATGCGGTAACGGACTTTCAGTCTGCACCCACTAAAACTTAGGAATTATTCTTTTGCGGATGAGAATTAAATAAGATGGGGAATAATAATAATTTTAAGCTCTAGAAGAACAAAGCAAATAAACGCTTCCTCGACTAGTCGGAGTCAGACATGCACGAGGGGGTTGGGGGGTCTAGACCCCAGAATGGAAAAATTGGGAAATTTTGTGGTGTGAAATGAGGCAAAATTAAGGTCAAAATGGATGACAATTGAAAATTTTCATCGAGAGTGCTTCAAATTGACCAGAAACTGTGCAATAACGAACTTTTAAGGCTTATACCAGTTTTTAACGTCATTTTGGCCCAAATAAGTTCAATTTATGACCCCCAGACCGGCTGATCCCTCCAGATCGGCCATGCTGTGCATCTATGGCCGGAGTTACATAGCAGCAATCCGTTTTCTGAACTTTCAATCAGAATTTTTCACCAGCTCGGAAAAATCACGTACGAATCAAAAAGTATAAATATTCTGTTTAAGTCATGCGGAATGCGCGCATGCGCATAGGGGATGATTATACGTATAAATAATATGAATGTAAATACAAGTATTAGAATACAAATACAAATTTTGAGACTATAAAAAATAGAAAAAGTTAATAAAAAGTCAAAATTTCATCGGCTCGCAATGAATTGATTATTTTGTGTTCTGCCAGCTTTAAGTCCTTTAAGTAAGAATGATAAAAAGTCAACATTTTTAGCGCCGGATAGCTCTGAATCAAATAATTTCTATTTCTTATCGCTGGCAGTGATATGGCCCGTTAGAATGGAATTAAAAAAATTGTACCGCATAAAAGCATGTTATACAAGCTATTTTGACCATTTTCTTGTTTCGACTTGCAACAGGCATAAACACTATTTTTAGCTAGTCTTGAATTCTGGAATTTGCCTTGAGAGACCCTAACCTTGGCGTCTATAAATGACCGAAAGACATATTTTTAAAAGATTTTTTGAGAAAAGCTAAAGTGTTTATTACACAACTCCTAATTAAGAAATCGAAATAAGGAAGCAGCTTCTTGTTACGTTAAAGCTTCTATGATGAGCAGACTGTGCACTTCTACTACTTACGATCTCAAGCAATATGACTGATCACAAAAGTCTGCAACACTTACTCGGATAATCTTCTTAGAATCCAGCGAAGATCCCCTTCCGTCCAAGTCTGCTTTTTGGTTGTAATGGGCCGAGTGATGAGTCAGTCCTAAGGACTCTGCTTCGAACATAATCGGCCTTTGGACACTAGAAGCGTTATGATAAAAAATAATCATTCAGGCCCAAAATCTCAATGTAAATCATCTAATGTCATAGCAAAGGACAGGTGATGCTCATACAACTTCAGCAGTACAGTCAGAAATTATGCGCGTTGAAATCAACAAAAGTGTCGAAATACATGGTAAAAGATTTTCTCAAATCTTTTCATGTATAATTGTAATTTGAGAGAGAAGTGGGTTAAAGCGCTACTTTTAATTTCAGCCCAAAATATTACATACAACTGAAACACATATAGAAATAAGGTAGTATTTCTTTGAGAAGCCAGAAGTTTAGTTTTTTTATTTTATAAGTAAAAGAAGTTCAGCAACTTACTAATAAAAAGTGATTGAAAGTTATTAATTGCGCTGAACAGTAAACTATCTATGTATGTAAATTAAGCTTACTAGACTATAATTCACAGGCCTAATTCATTTCGAAATTAAATATAGCCCTCTTCTTTAGTCAGAAGTGATATTTTAAGAGGATGATGAAAGGTGGTAATGACGCTCTAAGTGATAGAAAAGAAAAACAAAAATAAAAATATCAAGCCCATTTAAGAAGCAAGCTGTATCTTTTTTTGCCACTTGCATTTTAAGCGAAGAAATCAGTTTTAGTAATTCTACGAGAAGTATGAAATGTAGACTGCACATGCAAATTGCAAATCTATAATTGTCTTTGGAAAAACACATCGAGCACATATTTTTCTATGTAGTTAAGTTCATCTAAATAAATGCACCGGCAATACAGGAGAATCTGCTATTATAAAACTTCACGTTAGGCCATTTTCAAAACAATTTCTGATACAAGTATAACATCCATGACCATATACGTACAGCATGGGAATTCTGTGGGGTCGGGCCCAAAACCTTTTTTAAGTCTTTTGGCTAAAAACGATTGGATGTACACGTCAAAAACGCTGTTTTTGGCGTTTAGGACAATGCTATTTATTTCTAGAACATAAAAACATAAAAAAATCTCGGACAAATTTTTGAAAAATACAGTAAATTAAGAAAATATAATTAAGAATATATATATATATATATATATATATATATATATATATATATATATATATATATATATATATATATATATATATATATATATATATATATATATATATATATATATATATATATATATATATATATATATATATATGTATATTGCGCGAAGGGCCAAAAATTTAAGACGTTTGAGTCAAAAATGAACTAAAACGCATGAAAAGGCACACTTTTTTACAATTTTTAAGAAAAATCGACAATTCTGTGGGTCGCAGCCATTTCGCGGGGATCATTAGTCACTCTGGGGGGTTTAAAGCCCCCACAGAACACCTATGTCCATGACACGTTTTCCAGATAGCTTTGTTCGTACTTATCAGTCGTATCAAAGCCAGATGTGGAAACCGCAGACGGTGGTGATTGAATATCTAATCTCCTTGAGCTGCTTGTCGTACTTACACCAACTGGATTACGATAGATGTGGCCAGTACGAAAGCCCTGAAACGATTGTGTCAAATAACTTTACGATTTCAGACAATAAGGTTAAGTATGGATGCGATTTTCGGATGAGTATCCAAATATTTCGATTGTATAACTTTGTTTTTCCAAGCTATGTTTGTCATAAGATGACCACAAAAACTCAGACCTGCTGCTGAGTTCTATGATCCTCTTGCTATTTATTCACTATAAAAGTCCTTTTTATAATGTACATATACTTAGTGCAATACGTATGAATATGCACCAACAATAAGCAGATTCAGGCCTGTTACGAAAAGCAGTGAAATTAAGCGAAAAAAGGATGAATTTCTGTTCGTACCGCATTGTCTAAGACCCTCATCCAGGCCTCCCATTCTAAATGACCTGTCTTCCACTTGACAGATGGTTGGCCGCCGCCAGTTTTGCTTAGCGCTTCGCCCTTTTGCATTATATCATGCACCTTTTGCTGAGCATCCAGACTTGGAATTACCAAGTTGTCCAAACCCGCCCGAATGGCCCGGATCTGAATAAAAATTATGATGCGCATAGCTTGAACCACAGTAACCAATTAAAAGTGAAAAATAATTAAAATGAAAATTTTAACATTTTTAAAATTTTAATTCTAATTTTAAATTTAAATCTTAATTTTAGTTAAACAGTGAACGGCAACCATAAGCCGCTTAAAAATTTTTATCAGATAGGATAATGGAAGAATATGATATTAATTCAAGACTTCGAATTTTTAATCATTTCCTCAAATGTGGTCTTTCCGTATTTCAGCGTCTAAGGCCATTTTCAGACCAAAATTATTATTCAAAGGAAGAAAATTTCGAAATGTCCTGAAGTCAAGCCTTTCTCGATACTGAGAAATTAATCAGACCGATCAGCTTAAAGCATAGATTTTTTATATCATTATTTGAAATCAAGCAAAAAATTTCGATTTTTTTCTTCTCACATGGTGTAAATCTCGTCGAGAAACGCACAAAAATTCCATTATTTAATGCTTCTTCCTGAGGAAATCGATTTATGAACCCAATTAGCCCTAGAGGTGAATTAAATGAGGCTTATGCACACGAAAAACATTCCAAGACTATAACTTTTTGTTCGAAATAATAGGAAAAACAAAAGGAAGCTTACCGATAAAAGCGGTATATCAGCAAGGATTTGTGAATAATCTGGCTAAAGCATTAATAACGACTTCGTGGAAACAGACTACAGGATTACATATATGGAATGTATTAAAAGGAGTTAAATGTAACCATACATGCAACGCATGGGAACTCTGGGGGCTGAGAAATTTCAAAGTGCTTTTTTGGGCTCGAAACAGTGGCTACGCGTCAAAAACATAACTTTTCGGCGTTTCTGCCAATGCTCAATCTTTCTACAGCTTAAAAAATTAAAGTTTCAGAAAAGTATCGAAAGAACTCGAATAATTAAAAAATATAGCCAACAAATGAGTATACGACACGAAGCGCCGCGAAAAGTCAATATTTTCGAGTCAAAATATAGCTAAAAACGCGTACAACAGCACCTCTTCTATGATTGTTTTGGGATTTTCCGAAAAATCGCAAATTCTGGATAGGGGGGGCCAAAAATTTCCGTGCGGTAAGAAATTTTCTGGGAGGGGGGCGAAAACCTCCTAGATCATGTATAAATGTAACACAATTACATAACAGTAGCACTCCCGTGATCCATTTTCACGACCGACTTCCTCCTCATTCCCTAAACCTGAAATTTATTTCGCATGCTCACACTCTGTAAAATAAAAATTATAGATAAGAGTAAAACAGAAAATTGCGACAAAATTGTTAAAGGATTTCTTCAAAAATTCTTTTCCGAAGAAACAAAAACAGGAAAGAACTTTGTTGGGAAATCTCTAGCTTAAGCCATATGTCAGCTCACTTGTGTTTCGCATGCTTGAACTAAATTATACGCTAAATCGAAAGCTTCTTCGACACTGGATCCGCAGATAATGAAACCAGTATTGCGCATCAATAGCACCTATACATAAATATATACACACGTTATAACACGGACATACAGAAAGAATATTTTCTTTACATAAAGCCGATTTTTCTGAGTGCAGCTGAGAAAATATTTAAAAACACGTTATAACTAGCAGGTAAGAAAAATGACGTGGTTATATAAAAAAATACTTTAAAAATTAATCCACCTTGAGTGAGTGAATCGCCAAATAAAACTCACATGAATTTCTATAGGATTAGGATAAAAGAATTCCTCGTAATTTTCACTTTCTTTTCTCGATGAATTCTGAAGACACTAAACAGTAACCAAATAACAAGCGATATGAATGCATGAGACAAATATAATACGACGAAGTTAGAAAATACTTCCAGTCCTTCTTTTATGAATTAACATTTATTTTTAACTTTCAACGCTGCATAAGCTTCTGTGCCACTTGAAAATTCGTATCCTTCATAAACAGGAATAGATGTGCAAGATTCGGGTTAGACATGCCTCTGCGTGGAGAGCGGGGTTTATATCCAGACTTTGGCTGAATCCGATCCTGGGGGGGCACGCCGCCAGTTCTGACCGGAGCGATTCGAGCAAACAAATTAACGACCCGAGCGCTCAATTAGGTAAACAAAAGTGCGCAATTAATTATACTGGGCTGACCTCGTCAGTCAACCAATTATGCGTCTGGTCCTTACAGTAATGCGCCCGACTAGGGAGTATTTTTGAACATAATTTTTTACAGAGCGAAAATCAAATTTTAAAGTTTAGTTTTTCGAGCTCATCGTGAAAAATGGAGCAAGAAAATATATAATATTACAACATTTCACTCACTCTGAAGAAAGTTAACTTGTTTAATTTTTGAGAGCGCTTGACATTTATTTTGTCCATAAAATTTAAATATTTTAAAATTATACTAAGCCAACAGCGTCAACATGAAAAACTACCACGATTTGTCAACGAAAATTATACATATAAGCACACGCATCGCAAAAATCGTTGAACAATCACTCCATCGAATTATCTTTTCTGGGACACTTATAAAACAACATGCAAAAAAATTCAAAATATGTATGTGCCCATGCCAAGAAATAGAACGCTACTTATAAAACTGCATTTTATTAGTGCTCTCACATTGGAAATCAGCCAACTTTTTCCAGATTGAATGGATTGTTGTAAAATTATATATTTTCTTGCTCCATTTTTCACGATGAGCTCGAAAAACTAAAGTTTAAAATTTGATTTTCGCTCTGTAAAAAAATTGTGTTTAAAAAAATACTACCTAGTCGGGCGCATTACTGTAAGTACCAGACGCATAATTGGTCGACCGACGAGGTCAGCCCAGTATAATTAATTGCGCACTTTTGTTTATTTAAGTGAGCGCTCGGGTCGCTAATTTGTTTGCTCGAGTCGCTCCGGTCAGAACTGGCGGCTTGCCCCCCAGGATCGGATTCAGCCCAGACTTTTCTGGGGGGCAAAAAGAGTGCATTTTCTGGTAAAAAGAAACAAACTTAGGGTCCTACATTGATTAGTTATCTATACTTTCTGCAAGTATTTGAAATTGACCAGAAACTGTGAATTAAGGTAAGCTATTTCAACCTTCATACCAATTTTAAGATCCTCGCAGCGAGATGAAACTTTCCAGCCCCAGACCAGGCTGACCCTCTCAACCAGTCCATCAATGCATAGCACGTATGATTAGGGACATCTTGATAGGAATAACAAGAATTTCGGCTGGTTAATACGGCAAAACGATCAAAATAGTCCAAATAATATGCTATTGTTGCGATAAAACCGCTTTTGCTGAAAATTTTCTCCGCGTTGATCATGTTGAAAAAAGATAAAAATTGATAAATCCAGAAATTTTAAATCAAACTATGTAATTCAACTAAATTTTAGGCGCTTAACGAGCAAGCAGAAAAACTATTTGAGGTTAAAATGATTAAAATATAAAAATTTTTCAAAATTATTTAAAAAATAACTAAAACTTCAAATTTTTCAAAAATTGAATTAAAATTAAAATTAAATCAAAATGAGGCTATTTCGACGTCATTACTACTTCTGTGGAAATGATATTTAGAAAGATCAATAAGCTTAGTCGTTTGACATTACCCAAGTGCGTAGGTAATCCTTTCGGAAGTTACACCCTCATTTCCTAAGCGTATTGTAATCGTGAAGCAATGCAATGCACTAGGTACTCATTTGTTTTACTTTTAATAAAAATCAGTAGAGCAGAAAGTCTTAACCTTGTTTGTGGGCCCTAAATCGATTGCAATTTGCTGCATCTCCTGAGAATCATGCACGCTGTAGCCTGTGAATTCGTGAAGACTTATTTCTCCAACTATCATACTTTCTTGACATATTGGCAAGAGACCACATTTCATGGCGGCCACCTTCGAACACAGACATTGCATTACAAAAAATATATACAAAAATTTCTATTAAGAGATCTGTATAAAAAATAGGGTTTTCAAATTTTCTATAAGACGCACGGCTATAAGACGCGGGCACCTTGACTATAAGATGCGACCACTTCAACTAATTAATATATAAATTTCTGCGGACAAAGGTAAAATTCTGTACATTTTTTCAGCAAACAGGTTTACAAGTGTGAAGTGCAACATGTGAATGTTTATCTGCGCTCAGTATTGATATCGACTTTTGCTTACTTTAGTCTGCTAATACATATGTTGCATAAAATCAGTGTTTTTGTACAAGATCCCTTTGTACACGTACAAAGATGGTCCCCAAAAGTCTTTGTACATTTTGTACATGCAAAGTTTTGGGTGTTATTATATTGTATAGTAGCGTTTCCAGCGCGGTAAAACAGGGTTTTTCGACTTTTGGTAGTTTTTTAGCCAATTTCAGGATTTCTGATGACAAAACATACTGAAAATTGTTTCAAAACGGCGAGTGCCAAAAAATTCGGTATTTGTCATTCTAAATGCAAATCTCTGCAATTATAAAGAGATATAGAACAGACAATTACTCATTTCGGCTCGAAGCGCCAAAAATGTTTGGGAATTTTAGACTTTTTACAGTTTTTGTCTTCTCAAAAATCTTTGTACATGTACAAAGACGGTCCCGAAAAGTCTTTGTACATCGGAAAAAATCTTTGCCGAATATAAAAAAACCGAGCATATAATGAAAAATAATTGAAACAAGCTTCGATAAGAGACAATTTTCACTAAACTCCTTACTTAGCACATTCTTTTTTCAAGTAAAGCATAACTTTGCTTACTAAGACGCACTCGGCTATAAGACGCAATTATACCTGGTCCCAAGGGTGTCTTATACCCGAGTTCGACTGTATTCACTTACCCCCCATTGAACCGAGTTAACCCTCCCAGAACTTTTGACCGTGAGCATGTATGGCAAGCAATATGCATATTTGATAGTAGTCACAAATCTAAGAATGCAAAGTAAACTCCTTATCGCTGATTATGAGACTTTGATTGAAGTTTAAAATATATTACAATCACTTACTCACATACTTTATGCTATATATATATATATATATATATATATATATATATATATATATATATATATATATATATATATATATATATATATATATATATATATATATATATATATATATATATATATATATATATATATATATATATATATATATATATATATATATATATATATATATTGTATACGTATGATTATAAAATTATTGAATTGAATTAAAATTAAATTATTATTCTTTTTTAATTATAAATTATATTAATAATATTAAAATAAATTGAATTATCATTATTATTCTATTAAATTACATTATTATTACTAATTAATGATAATAATAATTAATACCGCATAACGAATGCAGAAACTAGCACTCACCGCTCCTAACACAGGCGTATTCATTCGGATTATACATTTCACATCAGGTCGTTTTTCGTAAATTACAGAGTGTAATTTAAATTCCGATTCGTTAATGCTGTGGGGTTTAGAAGAGGAAGATAATTCGTCAATCAAAGCGTTCGAACACGAGTCCACTTTAAGCAAAGAGCCGGCAGTGATTTCATGGTGCATAAGGCATAAGGGATTTGTTAGCATGTGTTGTTCGGAAATTCGTAACTGAAAAGAGATCACTCAGTATTAAGAATGCGTGCAAGTTACTGTTACGATGTGACGCATATTCGGAGCAAGTATATATTGAATTTGAATCAAATGGTACAAAATTATGAAATATGGATGCTGAAGAAAACTTACCTGTGATATACAAAAATAACAGGCAGTATTTTTTTAGCTAAAGCTTTAAGTTTTACACAAAAGGGCAAAATAATAAAAACTACTTCTCTCGAATGCTGTTCTCAGTAGAAGATCTATTAACGTATATATGTATCATCCAAACTTTATAAATTATAAATTCTCAGGTTCAAACAACATAATTCGCTGGCAGATCACAGAGAAAAGCAAATTCAGACATTTTATGTATAAGGGTAATAGAAAAATATCTCAATCTGCACATTATGCATCAGGGATAGTGGATACAACAAAATATGGACTGATGAACAAAATTCAATACACTATGTATTAACATATATTGAACTACATTTCATATATGTAACAGGAGTGGGGTGGGATCCCCCACCCTAATTGGTCGTCCCACGTTCTCCCGATGCAAAAGAAAGTTTGACCCCCATCCAGTGATCGGACCGAGGCCTGCGGCCTCGGCAAGCCTCGGCGTTTTTTGAGCCTCGGCCTCGGCGCCGAGGGCGAAGCTGAAAAGTGCCGAGGCGCGGAGGGACAAAATCAAATTTGAATAAGTTTAATATGTCCGTTGAATATTAACTATTTAGAATGCATCTGCGGTACAAAGGCTATTTTTTACCTAAAGACTTGCGCGATTTTAGTCGCGTACCCAGTTACACAAGGTTACATACAGCAAAGTGCCAATTTATTATTCATGTGATGACTAAGTTTTAATTCTCATGCTTGCTACATGGATCGGAAACACACATTCCCGAGGGAGGGTGAGGGAGGTTTATTACCCCCTCTCAGGGTACAAGACTCAAGTCACTGTCAGACGATTTTTGGTGAAAACGTTTTGAATATTTTGAACCTAATTTTTACTATGGCAAAAGTGCAGCTAACTATTAGAATTTCGAAGTGATACAGTATTTTCAATGTAAGCAAGAGTAAATAGACAAACTGTCACTATAAAACATGCATGTAACAGCTCAAAATTTTCGGGAGGGGCTCCTCGGCACATGTAACGGCTAGAAATTTCGGGTGGGGATGTAGCTACTCTAATTCTATGTCAAAAATGGCAAAAGCACCTAAAATAGCCAACAAAGCGCAAATTTTCGCCAAAAATGGGGAGGTGTGGTCAAAATTTTCTGACGTTGGAGCGAGAGGGTTAGGGGACGTCCAACCCTGGGTGGTGGGAATTCCCTAAAGCCCTTCCTGTTACACGTATGGCTTTCGGCCATTTTTATGAGGAGGGCGTAAATGATTACGAATTTTCAGCCGAAAATCGCAAAACGCACCTAAAAATGGACATAAATGCAGGTTTTGCCAAAAATCAATTTCGGCTCGTGCATTTTTGGAGCCATTTTTATACAATGTTAAAATACTTTCTTGGACAACGTGATATTAATTATATCGTTTTTCAGTATATTTAGGAATGTAAAAAACTTTCGGTGGCTCGCGCAAAATATCGCTAATATATTGTATTTATATTGAAGCAGGGGAAATAAACACTCAAAAATCAATTTTTGTGTAATCTAGGCATCTTTACGCAGATTTCAATATCTTTTGTATCCATTTATACTGTTTTAAAAATTTTCATGCAAAACAAGTACTATTTAACACTCAGCACATTTAGCTGTTCAAAGATAAAATTTTACTAATTTATCCTGATGTTGCATTGATTTCTAAGCACAGTAGTGCTTATTACAAGATTTAATTGGCATATTTCAGTATCTGTAATATTTCTGATTTTCTAGTACAATGTTGTTTTTAGCTCTCTCAGTCAAGTTCTATGTGTAAATTTCATCAATAGCTCATAAAATTTCGGCGCTTTGCGCCAAATAATCTTATGAACTATATCAGGCCGAATTATCACATTTAGGACCACGGTTTTTTGTATTCGGCAAAGATTTTTCATAACTGTCTACAGAGACTTTTCAAGACTGTCTTTGTACATGCACAAAAGATTTTGGAGAGACAAAAACTGTAAAAGGTGAAATTCGAAAATTTTCGGTGCATCAGTAATTGTCTGTCTTTAAAATAGTAATTTGCATTTAGAATGGAAAAATGTCAAATATTCGAGACCTTGGAATTAGCTAAGATGATGCTACCGAAGGTCGAAAACCTTTTACACCACACTATATCGCTACTGTACCATACTATAATAGTACACGAAAATTTGTATGTATGTACAAAATGTTCAAAGACTTTTGGATACCATTTTTGTACATGTAAAAGGTATCTTGCACAAAAACACTGTTTAGGACTGCATGCCGGTTGCAGGTCACACACTGGCAGCATGGTGCACAAGGTCAGGGTCGGCAGGGGGGTGAAATACAAAATCTATAACAGTAAATTTAATATTCACGATTTTTTTGCTGTTTTAATGATCAAAATGGTCAAAAATAGCCTATAAAACGTTTTTTTCGTGTTAATAACACATTTTAAAACATTTTTTAGTCCATTTTACTACATTATATCACTTTTACCTGAAAATGCAAAATTTTATCAATTTCGCTTTTTGAGTACAAATGTACTCAAAAGTACTAATCGATAGAATCGGCGGAAAAATTTTGATATTTTTACTGATTTTGATATCAAAAATGATGCAGAACAAGACCTGTTTGCTCAAAATCGCCGGACAGTACCGGTCTAGCTGACCCCTCAGGGGTAATACCCCGCTCACCCCCCCTCCCCCCATGTGCAGTGTGTGACTGGCAGTATGAAAAATGTGTATGTTTAAAAATATATTTATATAAAATATCTACAAAAATTTGTTCGCTCATACAAAAGACACTACTTAATTTACTGGTCCCCCATTTTGGGATTTCACCCTTCCCTCAACTCTGGACCTTGGGAAACTATGATCGGAAAGTACAGTGCAGTTTCTGTCATATTACCTACCACACCAGAATTGGATGACTGAAAAAGCGTTTAAACATGCATTGTTGCAAAAGCGAGCACAACAATGGCTACAGTTCTGTCTTTACTTAGCTTCATTTCGTTTGCTCTTTTCTTAATAATAAAAGTTTTTAAGTGCTTGTTCGGCCATATTTTTTATTATATTTTCCAAGTCTTCAACGGCAACTTGTTAAATTAAGTATGCTTTCATTCTGCGGACTTTATTCAATAAATCCTTCACAAATTAATCTACTATTATTGAAAATGACATTCGATAAAGTGTTCAATATTACGATTATTCTCTAGCTCCTGTGCATACAAAATATTCTAGAGAGCACTATTTATGGGTATAGGCATATAAGCTTGACCCTCGGCATTACCCTCGGCCTCAGGCCTCGGCCTCGGCCGAGGCAAGATTTTAAGGCGCCTCGGCCTCGGCCGAGGCCGAGGGTCCAAAGAAAGTACCCTCGGTCCGATCCTGCCCCATCCCGATTTTTGGATAAACTTGCGATTTTTGGCCTGGAAACCCCTATCCCCAATTTTACTGCACACTTGATATCGTATAATACATACTCGTATGTAATGCGCAGCGCAGGAAATTTTCTATTTACTGACCAGAGAGTATTCGCAATAGAAAAAGAGCGACCTTCCTGTTACTGAGAAATCTCATTGAACTAATTTAATTAATGTAAGTACTTTGCCTCTCATATTCAGAAATTTTGATAAGCTCAATTGAATTAATTTGAGTAAATACTTAATCATTGATTAATTTAATCCATTTAATTCAGTAATCTATAAAAGTTAATTTACATTATGCTTAATATTTCTCCAATACCAAAATAATTCAATTAATTTAAGAGGTACTTTGCCTCTCATATTCAGAAATTTTAATAAACTCAATTAAATTAATTTGAGTTAATAGTTGATTATTGATTAATTTGATCCATTTAATTCATTAATCTATAAAAGTTAATCAACATTATACTTAACTAGTTGAGCTGCCCGGCGTTGCCCGGGCTGAACTTAGGCCTGATAGCTATATGGAATTAATATGTCTCTTGTATTTTTTATTTTTCAAGACTTTTGATGTTTTTGGGATATTTCTAAAAAAATTGTTGGTACAAACCATATTTTATTTTTTGGATTTTTTAAAATGTCTTTTGTCAACCATTTTTTTGATCAAATCCATATTTTTGACGTTACATAATGGTTTTGAAAATTGTTTAGCCATAATCATATTTTTGATGTTCTGGGGTGTTCTGGAAATTTTTTTAATAAAACCCATATTGTTGATGTTTTGGGATGTTTTGGAAAATTTTTTTCGTCAAACCATATTTTTGATGTTTTAGGATGTTTTGGAAAATTTTTTTAATCAAACCCATATTTTTGATGTTTTGGGATGTTTTGGAAAATTTTTTTCGTCAAACCATATTTTTGATGTTTTAGGATGTTTTGAAAAATTTTTTCGGTCAAACCATATTTTTGATGTTTTAAAAATTTTTTGTTTGTTGTAGCAAAGGGTGTCATATATCACGTGATATGTTATAGCTGATGGTATCTCCTATCTTATATCACTGCATGTTATGGCACAGACAGGGTATCTTTACCAAACCTATCTTATAGCATTGCCTATCTCGTAGCACAGGGTATCTTATATCCCATAGTATCTTATAACATTGCCTATCTTGCAGCTCGGGGTATCTTATATCACTTCCTATCTTATAGCATTGCCTATCTTGTAGCACGGGGTATCTTTTATAACGTTCTATCTTATAGCATTGCCTATCTTGTAGCACGGGGTGTCTTATATCACGTCCTATCTTATAGTATTGCCTATCCTGTAGCACAGAGTATCTTATATCACGTCCTATCTTATAGCATTGCTTATCTTGTTGCACATAGTATCTCATACCATGCCTATCTTATAAAATTGCCTATGTTATAGCATCATTTGGTTAAACCCGTATTTTGATGTTTCACAGTGCCGACCAATGCTATAACATATAACAATGTACATAGTGTCGCCAGGCATGCTCCTCTTGGCCGGGGTATCCCTATACAAACAGTATAAACTAATTTTTGAAAAAAATAGCAAAAAATCGGCCATCTCCCGAAATCGTGGAGGCTTATAGCACAGGGGCCAAACCCTGCTCCCTCCCTGCCCAGGGCCAATGGGTGCGTTTGTCGAAATTTCAAGATCGCTACGGCTCCTTCCCCATTGGACCGACCTCGGCCCAAAATATCAGCCCACCAAATTTCATTGGGCCGGAGCCAACCCGGCACAAACATACAAACAAACAAACTTTCAAAAATATATAGTAGATATTTCTCAGATATCAAGTAAATTAGAATTTGGAGGAAGAGTCTGTCAAACGACAAGCTATTTACGACTGCAAATACATACACATAAAAAAATTAGTCAAAATTGTTATTTCTTCTTATATCTCATACTTCTCAAAAGCGATCGACAAGTTATCTTCATAAAATATGCAAAAACATAGACGTAAGAGCAAAGAGGGGCAATTAATCCTACCTGATTTTAAAACTTGGGTACTGTCAGTCAATAGACTTTGTGAAAATGCTAGCACACGGGAAAAATTTTGCTCGATTACATTCTCAACCAACTTGTCCAGGCTTCTACAAACGGACAGTGCTCTGAATACTATCAAACATGCATATCTATTTTTTTACCGAAGTGCAAATTCATCGCAGCTATTTATCTGTGAATGTTTGAAAGATGCTAAAGACGATTTGAAGTAATTCTGGAAAAAAATGATTCATTGAGTGATCACCAGAGCAAGTTACCTTCACGATAGTCAATCAGGATCAAAAATTGTCAAATTTATAACAACACTTATTACTACGGATATCACTGGGCTAAAATTTTAGCCGGGGCCGGGCCAGATGTTACATTATGTATTCTAATGCCTGCTGTGCCGGCTGACCCTATAAGTTTACATTTAAGAACATTAAGTTTATTTGTCTGCAATAGTTCTTATTAATATAAAGTGCGAAGAGAGGATCAATTGAAGAGTTTTCATCTTTGTACACCCATACATACATACATATGTACCTGGACAAAGAGTGTTCTTTTAGTTGTTACCAGAAGTACAATTTTAGGATGGTTGCTCCTTAACAAAGCGGTTGCTTCGTTGGCTGTTTCTTTATTGCATGGTTGCTTGCATACACAGCATAGGGATAAAGGCGTAGGAGGTTTAAACCAAAAACATTTTCCAAAACACCTTTGTGACTTAAAAACGATTGATACGCGCCAAAGGACTATTGTTTGGCGTTTCTAGCAATGCTCTTTCTTTAGCATAAGAATATTGAAAAATTTACGTAGCAATATCATAAAAGGTTTGAATCAATTGAAAAAAGGGTCAAAATGAGCAGTGACGGATGCAGAATTTTCCTAAGGGAGCGGTACCCCTAAGGGAGCGGAACCCTGACTTGGGGGAAAATTAGCCGTTTTAACCCGAAAATCGCTAAAAATCGCTCAAAAATCATTAATTTTGCGCACTATTTTGGAGCCAATGGGGGCGGCCGCCCCCCCCGCCCTACCCTAAAATGAGTATATGGCACGAAATGGCGAAAATTTAACAATTTTGAGCCAAACGGTCGCTAAAACGCTTAAAAGGACACTTTTTCCGATTTTTTGTGAAAACAAAAATTCTGGGGGGGGCGAAAAACATTTGAAATAAAAAAAATTATGGGTTGAAAACCTTCCGGGAGAGGTAGAAAAGTAACAACCTTTTTTGGGGTAAGAAAACCTTTGGGGTGAACACCCTCCGCACGATCATATGTAGTGTGGTTGGTTGTTTATTGACCATATATGATATTGGGGCTTGATCCTACCGATTCGTGATTTTTCAAAAGTTTCCTAAAAATTCGTAGAAAATGTAATGATTTAAACGTTCTCAACCATCTAATTGCTGCGCCATATACTCATTTTTGACTATATTTTGTTCGATTTATTTAAATTTATTTGATTTTTTGAAATCGTTTTATGCTTTTATGCTCTAGCAAGATGCAGCATCGTTATAAACGCCGAAAAACGATGTTTCTGACTAGTGATCGACCGGAGCGGCCAAAATGGCCGGAGCCGGAGATCCGGCCGGAGCCGGATTGAACCATGTTGCTCCGGCCGGAGCCGGAGGCCGGAGCCGGAGAAATATAATTTTACACGTGCGGATAGATAGGACATCTTTGTGACCAAGACCTAGACCATAGTGCACATGCATCTTAACTGCATATCAGTTAAATAGTTATATGAAATACAGGGGCGGATTTAGGGGGACGACGGGGGGCGGCCGCCCCCCCCGTTGGCCAAAAATATTTGGCGAGATAAAGACTGCAGGGGCGGATTTAAGGGGAGGGCGGGGGTGGACGCCTCTCCCCAGCTTGGCCAAAAATATTTGGCGAGATAAAGAATGGATATGCAATTTGCAATGATTTTTGGCCGTCAGTGACCATAATTTCTCAAAATTTTTCTGGCGCTATGCGTCGGATGATATATACGTATTAATGAGATTTATTTACTTTCTTGGCGACCTGGAAGCCATTATCTGTTCATGTAGGTTTCAAAACAATTTTTACAGCAGAAACAGCTATTTTTGCATAGTTTTCTTCTATTTTCGATTAAAAATTTCGATGTTTCGCATCAAATGCTATAAATACAAGAAATCTAGCAGTAAATCATGCTTCGAGACACGATTTTTTTTGTATTCGGCAAGAATTTTTCCCGATGTTCAAAGATTTTTTGGGACAGTCTTTGTACATGTACAAAGATTTTTGGGAAGACAGAAATTGCAAAAAAAGGTCTGTAATTCGAAAAACATCGCCGAAATGAGTGATTGTGTGTTCTATATATCTTTATAATGGCAGAAATTGCATTTCAATAGGAGAAATGTCAAATTTTTCGGCGCTTCGCGCCGTTTTACGATTCTTAGTGATTTTTGCCCTAAGAGACCCAGAAATTACCGAAAACACACTACCAAAATTCGAACAACTCTGTTTTTACCACAACAAAATCGCTACTGCACCATATAATAGTACCTAAAAATTTGTGTGTGCAAAATGTACAAAGACTTCTGGGGACGATCTTTGTACATGTACAAACGGACCTTGTACAAAAAACACTGACTGCTTCTAGACGTCTATCCGCCTTGATTTCACAAGTTTTCCGGCGTTTTGCGCCAGATTTTTATAAAGTCAAAGAAAGTCAATGATTTTCTCGCACAAAATTGTCAAAAACTTCAAAATTTTTAGAAAAAATATTGCATTAAAAGTGATTTTATGTAAAAGTACACAATGTAGAACACCGAAAAAACGCTATTTCGCGCGTTAAGGGCAAATTTTTGTACCTATTTTTGACTGTTTTAGGAAAAGTTGGGATACCGCCCCCTTAGGAAAATCCTAAAGAATGGATATGCAATTTGCAATGATTTCTGCCCGTCAGTGACCATAATTTCTCAAATTTTTCCGGCACTGCGCGCCGGATGATACCTATTAATGACATTTATTTACTTTTTTGGCGAACTAGAAGCACGGTTTTTTATGTTCGGCAAAGATTTTTCCCGATGTACAAAGACTTTTCGGGGCCGTCTTTGTACATGTACAAAGATTTTTGGGAAGATAAAAACTGCTAAAAAGGTCTAAAATTCGCATGAAGCAATAAATCATGTTTCTTGACATCTATCCGCTTTAATTTCACAAATTTTCCGACGCTTCGCGTCAGGTTTTTGTTGAAGTCAAAGAAATTTAATGATTTTTTTCACACAAAATTGTCTAAAATTTCAAAATTTCTAGAAGAAATATTGCGTCAAAAGTGATTTTATATGAAAGTATACAATGTAAAACACTGAAAAAACGCTATGTCGCGCTTTGAGGGCAAATTTTTGGACCTAGTTTTTGGAAAAGTAGGGATACCGCCCCCCTTAGGAAAATTCTAGATCCGCCACTGGTAAAATAGACTACATTCAACAAAATTTTATTCAATGCTTTCATTAAGAAAAAAGCTGTCGTCTCCTCAGCCTGCCCTAAATAAAGCGTCAATAGGCAATATTTAATGTTAAACATGATTGTGTGTGACCGTATATACATAGGTACGTTACATACTATATTATGTTCAGTAAACCGCGAATATGACGTACAGAATGGACAGCAACATTATCTGGAAAATCAGTATATATAGCATGTGCAGTGCAGGCCAGACTGCATCTTATGCTACCCTACGACTTCCAGTGTTAACAGGAATTTACTGCAGCGATTTTCACAATTTTTGTTTCATTTTCATTTTCGTTTTTTCCTAAAAATAAATATTTTACAATTGTGGTGGTGATAGACACTTTATTTGGTGTTATTTTCTTTTTCTGCTATTATATTGTGCTTTGACTAAATTTAATAAGCATAATGTCAGCGATTAGTACGTTCGGTCACTATGCAAAAAACGAAAAATTCTCCGGCCTCCGGCCGATTTTCGGATGTCCTCCGGCCGGAGCACCGGAGTGGAAAAAATGGCCGGATTTGCCGGAGGCCGGATCTCCGGTCGATCACTATTTCCGACGCGTGTCCACCATTTTTGAGCACAAAAAGGACACTTTAAATCCCCCGCCCCAGAATCCCATACTGCACAGTCTATTATATTTGACTACTTGATTATTGGCTAGATATTGGCTACTCATTGATTGGTTGATTATTTGATTGATCAGCGAAATCGACTGATTGATGACGTAAGCTATGCTTATAATGCACTACGAACGAGTATATAGCTTACTGTGCAATAGCTCGATATTCCGTGCGTCCATCTGAATAAGTCGATCAAGCGAAACAAAGACGCAAACTTGTTACGTAGCAGCCTTTCGCTTTTCGAAAATTTCGCCGCTGCGCTTCCTCTCAAATCGGCAATAGGAACTATCGTACCTAGTGCAATGGAAACGTAATTTCTTCCAAAAATTTGCAGCAGATGGCCATGAGATTAGAGGAAGAAATGAATACATAAAAAAGGAAAATTATGGAAAAAAGTTAAAAGTAAAAATTGCCAATTAAAAAATGGAATGGATGCCCTCGTATCCTTACACGTTCGGATATTTGGATGTAGAGGCTGCCACCAAAAATCTTCATAAAAAACAGTCAGACGTACTAAACAGCTTTTTTGCTGCAGTACCTATCTATTATCTATGTATGCACCTTGATTTGAAATTATATTTCGAGGTGTAAAATGCAAATCATTTAAAAAATCGAAAGTTGATTCCAACGTTTCATCTAACACTATCTGCCGGTGACACATCAATATAAAGGCTGAAAAGAAAAATTGTGACAAAATAGGGCAGGGTCTGGCTGGCCGGGTCTACACAATACATATATCTGCATTGAGCATAGTGCATAGCACATGCACTATATTTTATTTACAGATTCCTGTATGTACCATATTATGCACTTGTGCAAACTTAGCACCGCAATATATTACTCATGTGCAAATTACCTATGTGCTTTCATTAATCAGTATGAAAATAAACAGGAATAGATTAAAAATAAGCAAAAAATAGAATAAATAATGATTGAATATAAACTTACAGATAAAAAACACAGTTTGTAAAATTGATTAGGTATCAAGTTAACGCAAAAGAAGGAACAAACAAGGTAGCGTAAGGGAAAGCTTTAGAAATAAATTGCAGGAAAATTAGGTGACTCGGGAATTTTTCAAGATGAAAAATTCTAAGTTCCAGTAATTAGAATATACGCATACAGTTCTCTCATCGGAGTATTCACAGCAAATACGAGTAGACACGAAAAAATGCTTGCACTGACCAAAAGTTTTTGCCCAATGCAGTCCCAAACCAACATTAGTGGTCCTGTCATTTGGCACAAAGCGTCTAAAGCTCAAAAATTGTACAGCAAACAGTTTGATGGATGAAGTGCAAACTATTGCACGGTAAAAGCTGTAATAAACCAGTGTGCGCTATAGCTAAAATACAGTACATGATAGAAAATTTTTCGGGGATAGTGAAACTATTAGCATCTTAAATCTTTTTGCAATCAAATGCTAAATTTTTTTCAAAAGATCAAATTCTTCCAATCTCAACTCAAATGTCACTATCTGAAGATTTCCTCCTGTTTTTCATAAATTCCGCCCGCTACGATCTTACGTGCACAACTTAAAATTTGGGAAATGAAACTAGAAACATCATTTTTTGACGTTTCTAACAACGCTTTTTCTTTCTACACGATAAAAACAATAGGAAAATTTCTTTTTTTCGCGAGTTTTTTAGCTGGAAGAAGCAGTCACGTAAATCAAAAGCGAATTTTCTTTAGTGTCTTACCATATTTTGACGAATATTTCAGGGAAAATTCAATTAAATTGAACAAAATATTGTTCGAAATCACTGTTTGGCGCGAAGCACCGAAAAAATGGGTATTTCTAAAACAAATCGCTAAACGCTCAAAACAGGACATCTTTTACTATTTTGTTCGCGAATGGAGAACTTTCAAGGAAGATTAAAATCCGAAACCCCCTAGATCAGGCACGTATCCAGGATCCGGCCAAGGAAGGGGCGGACCCAACAAAAATTGGTCTATATTTCGGAAAATTTGCCGGGGTAGCTCTTAAAAACCACATTTTCGAAAAATGGTTTTTCCAAGTCATTGAGATGGGTAACAAAATTCGAATTTTTTTGACGAAAATTCTTTCCAACTTAAAAGGCTATAAAAAAGTGTCAGTTTTTTGGTCTCACTTAAGCCAAAATTATGGAAAATATTTTACATCCGGCAAGAAGCGCCAAAAGTTTGAAGATTTTGCGACAAAGACATGCGATTTTTCCATCTTTCCGTGCATTGTCTTACCTTTTAAAATTTTTTCCGGCTAAGGGGAGGGGGCGACCGCTCACCCCGCCCCCTTCCCCTAGATACGGCCCTGCCCTACATCATATAAAGCGCCGGCGGCGAGGCCCTGAATAATCTTTAATATACGTACCTATACACAAGGGCTAACCAGGATTTTATTTCGGGGGAGGGGTCTGAAATTTTTGTAGTCCTCTATCTCGAGAACCGTTAGTAGATATGCGTAAGTAATGGCATTTTTGAGCGTTTCACGACGAAATCTATGCCATGGTGAAGAAAAAATTTAAAAAAATTGAAAGATTTTCTTGCCCGATTTCAAACTTGGATATCAAGAATCTATCCTTTAAGCTATCTGTACGACTAATTTCTCAATATCAAATTAAAGCTTGACTCCAAGACATTTCGAAATACTTGTCTTTGCATTTAATTTTGCAATTTTCTAAGGAAAACTAATGAAGAAAGTAATAAATCGGCGTAGAGCGCCAAAATTTTTTTGACATATTCGCTACTTTCAAGTCATATCTGGGATTTTAAGGCAAGAAATAAGATAGAAAAGAAGAAATCCGGCGCGAAGCGCCAGAAAATTTTGAGTTTAAGAGCTCAGAAATGTGCTAGAAACGCATTTTGACTGTCTCATTTCGGGGCAGCCCCCCCCCGCCCATCGGCTGGTTACGCTCCTGCCTATACATATGAACAATAGCGAAGAAAGATGCTCCGATGGATCAAAAAGGACGAATGTACTTGGAATTATGCATCATTAAGGACATAAAAGTAGGGACTAGGGAAAAGTTACCTAAGTATGTCCGTGAAAAATTTAAGAATCTACTGAAAATAAGACTTCCGCTAAAAAAACGCTGAAAATCGAAGTATATTCTGCGGCCAGCAGAAGGGAGTTGCACCTCCGACGTACGAATAATTAACAAGAATAGCTTATTTCAGGAAAAGAAGCGATCACTACTCAAAAAACCACATAACGTGCATTCTTACACTAGCATGGCACAATTGCCATGGGGCAGCAATAATCAAGCTGGTGTGCTTGTCATAATTCATTTATGAAGCCATTGACGATTAACTAAATATCCGTCATATATTGGACGAATAAATTTGATATTGATAATAAATCGGTTATTAAAACACATCAAAGCCTCCTCATAATCTCTTTTTCTGAGTCAGTGGACAATCTTTCGTGAAGGCACGCTTTTATCAGAAGCCGCAGAAGATAATTCAATTTTTGCATTTTTTAGCGGAAGTCAAAATTTTTAGTAGATTCTTACGACCTTCACAGGCATACAAAAGTAGCTTTTTCCTAGTCCCCTCCTTTTACATCCTTAATAATCCGTAATCCCGAGTATATTCGTTTTTTCTTCCATCGGAGCATTTTTCTTTGCTAGTGCCCTACTTTGAATTAGCATGATTTGGGTAAATGAGTCAGTAAACACATACAGTAACATACCACAATAATGACAGCAGTCTAAGAACGCGGTAAACAATATTGTTCTGAAGATCAGCATTATCTTTTTTAACAAGACCACAATTTAAACAGATCAAATGTTTCGGTGTAAACTCTACGCAACTACTGGATATAAAGAACACTTACAATCAGATTCGTAATCCTGGCGTTACATGAAACAACTTTTTTGAATTTAGATTTTGCAACGCTCTGAAACTAAATTATATTTTCAGTGCAAACTTTACACAACTACTAAGTGTGAAAAAACATACAGTTCGATTCGCAATCCTGACGGAATTGATCAATTTAACAATCCTTACGGAACATATTTTGAAAAAATTTAAGTTTTGCAACGCTATGGAAGTAAAATGAATTTGTAGTGTAAACTTTTCACATCAACAATAAATGAATAGTGTAAACTTTACATAACTCCGCAATTTTTGAATTCCCCAAGATTTTCTAAAAATAAGTAGAGAAGGTGCCTTTTTAAGCGTTTCTAGCTACCTATTGGCTCAAAAATGTCAGATTTTCGGCGCTTCGCGCCATTATACTCTTGTTTTGACTATATTTTGTTCAATTTTATCGACTTTGTTGATTTTTTGAAACTTTTTTATGTTTTTATGCTTTTTAAAGACAGAGCATCGTCAGAAACGCCGAAAAACGATGTTTTTATCGCGTACAAACCATTTTTGGGCCAAAAAAGGCACTTTATAATTTCAACCCCCTCCAGAATTCTCATGCTATGCATGCATGGTGGAGAAGTTATATAGAACATTTTGAAGAAATAAATTTAAGCTTCGGAAACGCTGAAGAATTAAAGTTGATTTTCAGTGTAAACCTTACGCAACCACCGAGTGTATAGAAGATTTTAGTCGGATTCGTGATTATTATATTGCTCTGATATAACAATTAATATTTATGGAAAATTAACTCTCGATAATGGTCTGAAGATAGATAAATATTAGACGTAAACCACATTACACCACTGTTGAGTGTAAACAAACGCGTCCAACTGATGACGTTTTACTCCTGGTTATTTTTAGACTTGTGATCATGTCCAGACTCATAAACGGAGAAGTTGGCAGAATAAAACAAGACAGAAACACATTTAACACCCCCGATTTCCGACTTTAAATCTCCTGAAAAAGCTCAATATTGATGTAAATAAACACACTTTGTTGTGACGCGTACGCCTTGAAAAGAATTCTATTTTTATTTTATCTGATTTATCCCGACTTCTAAACAGAGAAATTGGCGAATAAAAAAAGGACAAAAACGTATTTTTCCACCATCCACCGCATTAAAAACTTTAAAAACCTGAACCCAACTCCCCGTTAAGTGTAAAGAAATTCGGTTCGGGTCAGTTTGTAGCCTTTGAATCGTAGCACGTTTGTGTAAGAAAAACTTCTGTTCCGCATCCTATCCTTACTTGTTGACTCATCGAAAAAGGGAGGTGTTTTTTCGCCCAATGTTGCACCCCTGATTTCGAACTTTCAGAACTAACTCAATATATTTTTAAATGCGGTTTGCTGCGACGTGTAGCCCTTTGGAACGTACTATATCTTTACTTTATTCAACTTATCCCGTTTTATAATCGGAGAATTTGGCAGAGAAATCTGAGACAAACCCTGTTTTTTTACATCGTCCATTACAAAGTAAAGTTTAAACCCCTATTCTAACTCCGTATGAGTGTACAAAAATTCGCTGGTAAGTCGAACGAAAGTAGCCCTTTGGTCGTAGTACATTTCTATAAGAAAAACTTTCTTGCGACTCATAACTGGAGCTTTTGGCAGACAAAAGACAAGCCAAAATAAGTTTTTTTTCACCCTCAGACTCTTAACAATCTTTACAATGCCACTTTGGGAATAAGTCACTTCAATTGTAAAAATTTAGAACAAACCAGACTAAACAGAATGCAAAAGTGAGCTAGAAAAGTAGTGTACCCCACCAAAATTTTAAAGAACTATATTTATCACGTTACAGTGAAACTTTACACGCTCTTTACACACCGGATAAAAGTGTAAAAAAATTCAAAAAATAGCGACATCAAATTTATTATCTATCTTTTAAAAAACCGAACAATACAGAAGTGTCCCGTTATAGCTGTAGGGGCGGCCGCAAATGTTGGGATGGGGTACCCAAGTAATCGAGTATTATAGGTACGCGCTAGCGCGCTACATGTGATACATATATGGTATGCACCTACGTGATTGATAACTTATTAGTGACATCAGTAGTGCTGAGTGCACAACATGACCGTTCTGGGGCGGGGGTTTAAGCCAGTCTAGTGGGGTCAAAAATTAAGCTTCTAAAACAGCGTTAAAATACGCCATCCCTAAATTCTTAATCAATTTCCAGCGCTTGTGAAGAAAATTATCATCAACTTTCATCCATTTTTAGCCTTCATTATGCCTCATTTCCCCCTGGAAATTTCCAATTTTTTCTCTCTGGCTGGGGTAGAGACCATACATCATCCTGGGGTTTGGGGGTTTATTCACCCCCAGAAAAAGTTTACACCCCACCTCAGAATTCGCGATTTTTCGAAAGTTTCCGAAAATTTCGTAGAAAAGGTGTTTTTTAGCGTTTTTAGCAATCTATTTGCTCGAAAGTGTCAAATTTTCGACGCTCCGCACCACATACGCATGTTTTGACTATATTTTGTTCAATTTCTTCGATTTTTTTTTGATTTTTTTCGAATTTTTTTAAGTTTTAATGCTCTAGAAATATAGAGCATCGTCATAAACGCCGGAAAACGATTTTTTGATGCGTACCTACCATTTTTGGGCCCAAAACAGGCACTTTAAAATTTCACACCCCCAACCCTAGAATTCCAATGCTGTGCAAGTCTGGTCTAGACCATACATGTAAGAAAGGGGATGGAGGGACCCCCACACAAAGTCGGCCGTCCCTCCATCCCCCAAATCCAGAAAATTTTTGACATTCCCCCTTTTTCGGAAAAAATCTAATTTTTTGGTCGTTTTTAGGTGTTTTTTGGCCGTTTATAGCCAAACTTGGTGATCATTAACCCCTCTCCCTAAAAACGGCCGGGGAGCCCCCCCTACCAGAATTACGAGCCATTATTTGCATGGTCTAGAACCCCAAACGCCACGTGCCTGTCTGGTACTGACAAAAGAGTAATAAGAACATAATTAGTAAAGTGGTGATAATAACGAAAAAATTAGGATGGTTCATGTAGATAAGAACAGCATTTAAAACAAAAACGGGAAAAAGATAAAACAGAAACTTTTCAAAAATCAACTTACTAGCGTTGCCCATAAAAGCAGTTGTAGCTTGACGGCCGCTATTCGGCATAATAAGATCAGATAACTGTTGCAATGACCTGAATTCTGCCAAATTTGCGCCAGTCGACGGTGCCCCGTGTTGTTCATTGACTACTAATTTTTCCAGTTCTTCCCTGAAAGCTTCAGAGTTTAAAATTTGACGCACTCTTTTGCTACGCTCCATTTGATTTAGATCTTCCTGAAAAACAACTTTTACGTACAAAAATGTACAAAATAATTTTACCATGTGGCATGTGTTTTAATAGCATAAGCGCCTTGCCTCCGGACGCAGGCATGTGAAACATGCAAGTGAGCACGTAGCGAGCGCATGATTACTTGCTAATTAGATTATGTTCCATCATAGTGAGTTTGCAAGATTAGAAGGAATTTTATGTGTTTTTCAAATGTGTTCATCGAGAAGAGGTGTTATGGGCTATAACCGGATATGTATGTAGATATTCGGATCACAATTGATCTCGGAAAGGATTCCCCAGAAATTTTTTCAACCCCCCCCCCCTCGGAATTCGTGATTTTTCAAATAGAAAAGGTTCAGTTTTGAGCGTTTTTAGCTATCTACTTGCTCAAGAGTGTCAAATTTTCGGCGCATTGCGCCATATAGTAATTTTTGATTATATTTTGTTCAGTTTATTTGAATTTATTTGAATTTTCTCGACATTTCCGAAATTTTTTCATGTTTCTACGTTCAAGAAAGATATATCATAGTCAGAAATGCCAAAAAAATATGTCTTCAATGCATATCCACCGTTTTGAGCCCAAAAAAGACACATTGAAAAAATTTTTTTGTTTCAATCCCACCCCCAAATTCCCACGCTATGCATGTTTGTTTGGGACGGTTAAGAAAAGACATGCATGTAGGAGACGTAGCCTACGTCTCCTGCATGTATAGGAGATTGAAAATCTAGTCTAGACCAGGGCCTTTTTTATATACATTCTTATAGGTATTAAAATTCGTGAATTATTAAATTATTAAAATTAATAAATAACAAAATTTATATTTTATATTGAAATTCATACATTTTTGCACGCATGCAGATGAAATAGAAATGTAATTTTTGTGCATTTGCACCAAAATCGAAAATAGATACGTTAATTGTTCACCATTTAAACAATTTCTCTACAAAAATTGAAATTGATACGAAGAATTCTGCAAAAAGCGCCGAAAATCGCAAAGTTTTGTGGTAATGACTTCGTAAATTTAAAATCGTTTACTGATACATGATCTTGGGGTAGGATATAGGAGGTTTTACACCCCCACTCCCTCACAATCCGCGATTTTTCAAAAGTTCCAAAAAATTTCCTAAAAATATGCATAAATGGTGCTTTTTTAAGCGTTTCTAGCTAAGTAATTGCTCAAAAGAGTCAAACTTTCGAGGCTTCGCGCCCTATACTCATGTTTTAACTTTATTCTGTTCAAGTTACTCGACTTTTATTGATTTTTTTCGAAGTTTTTTGTGTTTTTATGCTCTAGAAAAGATAAAGCATCGTCAGAAATGCCGAAAAAAGAGGAAAACAATGCAGAATAAAGGCAAGAATATATAAATATGAACATTTTTCTGTAAAACTGTTCAAAACGTACCAGGAATGTGATCTAAGGTAGTCCAGCCACTGTGCAATGTGCACCATTATATACACCCCCTTCAAGTCCAATATTTATAGGTGCAAAAAGTCAAGGACAGCAAGTGGGGGTGGCTAAAATCGCAGAAATCCAAAATAGTAAATTTAGTGTTCACGATTTGTTGCTATTTGAACCCTGAAAATGGCAAAAATTGCATACAATACGCTTTTTCGTGGCAAGACCGTATTTTTACAACATTTTTAGTCCATTTTGACTGCATTACATCGTTTTTAACACTAAACATAGTCAAATTGATCCATTTTTGGCGCTTTCGACTAAATTACACAAAACTTTTGACATCGTTACTGCTACTGTCATCAAAAACGATGTAAACACGTTCCGTCAGCTCAAAGTAGCCGGAAAATATCTGTCTGGCTGACCCTCCAGCGGGAAGTATCCCCTCATCCCATTTGCGTGTACGCCAATACCAGACATGCACCGCATAAGAATTCTGGCGGAGGGGAGGGGTGCAGGTGAAATTTTAAAGTGTTTTTTGGGCTCAAAAATGGTGGGTACGCGTCAAAAACATTTTTGGCGCTTCTGATGATACTCATCTTTCTAGAGCATAGAAACGTAAAATTCCGAACGAAATCGAAAAAACGGAACAAATTGAACAAAATAGTCCAGAAATGAGTATATAGTGCGAAGCGTCAAAAATTTAACACTGTTGGATAGCTGAAAACGCATAAAACAGCACGTTTTATATTAAATGAATTTTTCGGAAACTTCTAAAAAATCGCGAATTCCATGGGGGGATAAAAAAATTTCTGGGCAGAGTGAAAACTTTTCTAAGGGTGAAAATCTTTCAAAACCAACCCCCCCAAATCATGTATGGCCAATGCTGTTAGGTGATCTTTACCTACATTCGAGACATAGGTGCACAAGGTCGGGGTCGACAGAAGTAAGGGGGGATGAAATCCCAAAAATCCAAAACAAAAAATTTAATGTTCACGATTTTTTTGCTGTTTAACTATCAAAATGGTCAAAATAGCCTATAAAACGTTTTTTCGTGGTAATATCGCATTTTAAAAGCATTTTCAATCCATTTTTACAGCATTATCTCACTTTTAACATTGAAAAAAGCAAAAATTTATCAATTTCGGGCGCTTTTTGGGTTACCTAAAATTACTAATCTGGCGTGAAGCGCCGGAAAACATTTTGACGTTTTTACTGCTTTTTACCTCAAAAATGATGCAAAAAACGTTCCATCAGCTCAAAATCGCCGGACAGTACCTGTCCGGCCGACCCTTCAGGGGGTAATGCCCCCTCACCCCCATCCTACGTGCATGTATGACTCGAGAGATTTCTAAATAGTGGTACTTTGACTACTCAACTTACTATAACACAATTACGGGATTTTACCAAGAACTCACTAGCCACACACAAGTTCCAGATATCATACCTCAATGGTTATCCTACGCATGTGCACCATACATGCACATAGGGAGGGGTGAGAGGTTGGTATTACTCCCCCTGAAGGGTCCAAAAGTTAGTTACCGTCGAGCAGTTTGAGCCAAAAATAGTGTATTTTCAAGCAATTTTGACGTAAAAATAGCCAAAAACGCAATTTACTGCGGTGAAATGCTGAATTTTACCCCTTCCTGACCCCTAAATCTCGGTTTCACCCCTCCCGTCCTACCTGACGTCCTACCTGACCTTGTGCATCTATGATGTGCAGCTGGGATGTTTTCTAAAATTTAATGTCAAACATATACGGCCATATACAGGGAAAAGAGGAGGCGGCCATCTTCCTCAACTGCCGTATTTTTGAAAGGCAGCAAGCAGATAACATAAATGGTACGTATCTTGGGGGTTTTGGGTGGGGTTTTCACCACACATGACCGTGGGGACTTTCGAGGGGCTCGTACCACTCCCCCCACAGATTACTGTAGACCAGTGTTTTTTTTATACAAGGTCTATTTGTACATGTACAAAGATGGTCCCTAAAAGTCTTTGTACATTCTGTACACACAAATTTTTGGGTACTATAATATGGTACAGTAGCGATTTCAGTGTGGTAAAAACAGAGTTTGATAGTGTATTTTTCGCTAATTTCTGGGTTTCTTAGGGCAAAAATCACTAGGAATCGTCTTAGAACGGAAAAATTTGACATTTTTCTTTCGAAATGCAATTTCTGTCATTATAAAGATATATAGAGCACTTAATTAGTCATTTCGGCGCGAAGCGCCAAAATTTGTTGCGAATTTCGGACCTTTTTTGTAGTTTTAGTCTTCCCAAAAATCTTTGTACATCTACAAAGGCGGTCTGAAAAGTCTTTGTACATCGGGAAAAATCTTTGCCGAATACAAAAAACCGTGCTTTAGACCTCCCAGAATTCTTTTTAAGTAACATTTTTGGCGATTTTCCACATCCTGACCCCCCAGAATTTTGGTGCTGCACATGTATGGTTTTCACCCCCTTAGAAAGATTTTTACTCTTCCATTAACGTTTTTACACCCCCTCCTAAATCCGCTATTATCCGAAAATTAGTAGGAAAGGTGCGTCTTAAGCGTTTTGATCTGTATGCTTGCTCCCACGTATCAAATTTTCGGCGCACTCATTTTTTGTCTATATTCTGTTCAATTAATTTGAGTTATTTCGATATTTTTCGGGATTTTTTATGTTTTTATAATCTAGAAAGAAAGAGAATCTTAAGAAACGCCAAGGAAATTATGTTTTTGACGCGTATCCACCGTTTTTGAACCCAAAAAGGTACTTCAGAAAGATTTGTTGGTTTCACCTTTACCCCAGATTCCCATGCTGTGCTTGCCTAGTTCGCAGTCTTGCTTACTAACTCCAAACTCTTACTCGAAAGGAGCGAAAGAGAAAGGTGCGCTTACCTTTATGACGGCCGGTCTGCGTAACTCCCTAATGTAATCCTCATCATCCGGGTCGAAATCTTGCATTCTGGGCGTTTTAAAAGGGTAAATGGCATTTGTATCTGAACCTACATTGCTGATCGTTTTAGGACCATTTTCTGCAGGAGCTGCTTTTGATTTTGGCATAGATTGTTTTTTGGTCGGCATTTTTAGACAATTATGTAAGACAATAACACTTTAACAATTATTTCGCTGTCGCCCAAATCCGGATATTAAATGCTATAAGTAGGTACCTAGTAAAGTTAATAACAAAGTAAGGCGGAGAATCACGGTAAAAAATAATTGCACAACCTGCCGATTAATCTTTGCATGAACAAGCAAAGCTGGTAGACTTATTTATCTCTTTTTGGTAACGAGCAGAGATAGTAACATACATTTTGCTATAAAATTAATATCTACAATTCACTTTGCTTATAAAGCTAACATCTTTATTTCCTTATTATCGGCAAACAGTACAAACTGCACAAACTTAAATAAGCGAAAATAATAATTCTGGGCTGGAAAACACGTCTTCGCTCATCAATGTTATTAACAACATTAACAATGCGTAAGTACATACTTTACGCGACCAGCAGCCGGACGAGATTAGCATAGGGGTAAATGTAAGCACCAATGTTCAAGCAAACGCAGACAAGGCATGTTTTTTGTCAAAGATTAACGCTTAACATTTCGATCTATTGGTCCGGAAAAATCTTTACGTCTCGCTAAAACTTTCTACGAGCTCGAATTCCTCATAGGATTGACAAGCTAGGCTGGTAGGAACCGCGAATCTGTCTATTTGGAGCGCGCAACGCTTCGTTCTACTCTTACATTAGCACTGTGTACGCTGAGCAACTCAATGTACAATACGCTAAACATGTGCTCAAGCTGGAATTCGGCTATGAAACGTCAATAATCGGTCGGGATGGGCTTAAACTAACAGCTAAACAAGCTTTAGCAACATGCAATAGTAAAAGATATTTGGGCGATATGGCGTGCCGTGCCAGTGTAGTAACTAAGTAAAACGCAAACAGCTAATTGTCCCATTGTATCACTAAACGATTAGATTTGGTTCCGATAAAATTAGATACTAGCGAAGAAAAATGCTCCGATGGAACAAAAACAACAAATATACTTGGAAAAGCGGATTATTGAAGACATAAAAGAAGGGGACTAGAAAAAGCCCCTATGCGCGCAAAAAAATCATCAGAATCTGCTAAAATCATCAGAATCTCTAATGTAATGAAATATTTTAATGACAGGCGCGGACAGCGTTTCATCATAGATAGTGAATTCAAAAATTCTGATGGAATATCGTTTGAAGAAAATTCAATCATTTCGAGGCAAAAGTGAAGCCAATATTTAAATTCAATTAGCTGTCTGGGGTTGATCATTGGGAATCTGGTAAACCCCCAAAAATCGATTGACCCCAGAATTAAATTTTTGGCATGTTTTTTGTAATTTTTGCAAGTTTAACACCATTTAGACCCCAGAATTTGGCTGCAGTCCATGTACGACTACAACTAAATCTTAATATTTCCAAGTCGTAATAATTCTTAAATCGCTGTAAGATCGCTTTTCATTATAATTTGTTTTGGCATAAGACAGATGAGAAGTCGTGATGACTAATTTATATGACCTACGAGGGGTTCAAACCACCTTTGTTTTTCTACCTCACCCCCAGAATTCGTGATTATGCAGAAAATTCCTAGAAAAGGAGCTATTTTAAGCGCTTTTAGCTATTGCTTTGCTCAAAAGTACCAAATTTTTCGGCGCTTCGCGCAATATATATTCATTATTCGATTATATAAATTGTTTTGTTTTTTTACGTTTTGAAAGATAGAGCGTCATCATAAACGCCAAAGAATGTTTTTAACCTGTATCCACCGTTTACGAGCTCGGAAAATTCTAGAAAAACTTTTGGCTCCACTCCCTGCTCCTCCAGAATTCCCATGTTATGCATGTCTAGTAATGACCAATTTTTTGTAACCAAAGATCCTGTGATATTTACAGTTAAATTATTAACCCAACGGTTTATAATCTGTGTTTCCGCATGTTTGACTGCTCACATAGCGTAAGTGCGCGCATGATCTTAAGTTTGAACTCTATTTAGAACTTAAGTTCTGACTTTACTTCTGACTTTACCAGTTCAAACTTAAATTTTTCTTGAAACCGACTTAACTTCAGACTTAACCTAGGTCAAACTTAACGACTTAAGTTCAGACTTAAGTTTAAGATGGAGCTTGTCTTATTGAAACCGGCCGCTGGTGTGGTAGGTAATATAACGGAAACTGCACTGTACTTTCTGATCCATGTAGCGAGCATGAAAATTAAAACTTAGTCATCATATTAATATCAATTGGCACTTTGCTGTATGTAACTTGGTGTAACTGGGTACACGCCAAAAACCATAAGAAAAGCCAATAGGTAAAAAACAGCCTGTGTACTGCAGACGTATTCTAAATACTTAATATTCAACGGATATATTAAACTTATTCAAATTTGATTTTCACCCTCGGCGCCTCAGCACTTTTCAGCTTCGCCCTCGTGCCGAGGCCGAGGCTCCAAAAAACGCCGAGCCTTGCCGAGGCCGAGACCTCGGTCCGATCACTGGTCATGACCGACCCCGCAGGTTCCAGGGAAGTCATTTGACCCTAAAAACCTGAGCGTGCCCGTGTAAGATACAAATAATCGAAAAAAAGTGTCTGGATGACTGAAATAAACAGTCTACTGCCCAAAAAATGAGTTTGTGTACTTGATTCTATACTTTAAGGCGTTGCTTGACGCTTTTACATGGTTCGAGCAGTAGATTTCGGTCGGAAATGACCTGGATAGGGGTATGCTTGCCAAAAGTCCTAGTAGGGGGATGCCCCCATACCCTACCCCCGTGTGCATGTGTGATTGTGCATGAAGACAATTCGTTTTGTTATCCTCTGATACGCAAGACATTGTGCTAATTTGCATCATTTTAATAGCCCATTTATATTTTGAATGGTTTGCGAAAAAGGGACGTTAGAGTGGAATAGACTACAGCAACATCCATACATGCACGCTAAAGGTTGGGATGGAGTCTAATAGACTACACGAAAAAATGAAAAATTTTCTGTTTAAACTGAAGCAAAATCAAAGCCAAAAATAAATATAGAACATAAATTTTTTGCAAAACTGCTATTCTAACATTTGTACAAAATTTCGAGGCCATTTTAGCTAAAAAAAAGTTCACAGGTTGACCGCTAAACCGGTTGAGCCGCCAGACCGGCCATACTGTGCATCTATGGTCAACACAATCCACTGAACGTATTTTCCTTTCACCAGTCTAGCTACTAGACCAACCATTCCACTCATCTCAGAGCTAAAATGCATATTACTTTGCGTATATCAGCGTTATGTAGCGCGACCATACATGGACAGCAAGAAAATTCTGGGAGGGGTGTGGTTGGGTGAAATCGTCAAAAATTGCCAAATTCTTTAATAGAATTATGGAGGGTCTACAATAATCTGCAGGGTTTTTCAACGTCTGCGTGGGAGTGTTTACCCCCAGACTCCCACGCCCATGTGAGCACGACCCCCAGTAGCAAATAGAAATCTCTTTGGTCTGGTTTGAGCAAGTATGTAGAACTTGGAATCAGAATGGACTGTCAATAGCACACTAGTTTTTCCTTTTCTGTTTTAATATCGTTATTTGAGAAAATCAATATTTTGTCTACGTTGATCCCTTAGCGGCCTAGTGCTCACTGAATTTAGGAAGCCGAAATAATGTGAAATTCAGTATATATCAGAAATAATAATATTGTTACGAGACAAAGATTTTTATGCTCATACAAAGATTTCTGGAGCGATCTTTGTACAACTTTGTACACAAAGTACAGGCAGTTTTTTGCCCATTTCTCATTGTACAAAAAAGCGAAGTTTCGGTACAAAAAAACAATGATATACACCAATGCACTCATAAACTGAATCATAACATAAACATGAAGCTAATTTTGTTTTCAAATAATAGAAAATAGTGCTAATCTGCTAAGTTGTCATTTTGTTATTATTCCAAGCTTGAAATCTCTGAAAAACCGATGATCTAAATGTACATACTCGTAATTTATATTGTAAAAAGGTTGATTGTGGAGGTTTTGACCGCGCGCTTGCTACATGATAAATAGCAGTAACCATGCATCATCTTGGGTTGTTTCACTCCATTGCCCTAGAAAATTTTTCACTCCTGCCCCCAGAAATTTTTTCACTTCACCCTCAGAGTGCGCGATTTCGGAAAAATTCGTAAAAAAAGGTGCTGTTTTAAGCGTTTTTAGCTGTTTGCTCAGCGCTTCGCACTATATACCTACTCATTTTTGACTATACGTTGTTCGATTTATTCGAATTTTTCCGATATTCTTTTGAAATTGTTTTTGTTTTTACGCTCCAGAATGATAGAGCGTCATCAGAAACGCTGGAAAATTATGATGTTGACGCGTATTCCCTTCCCCTAGAATTCCCATTGTGCAAGTCTGGTACAACTATAGATACACAGCATGGCCGTCCAGCGAGAAGTCAGCCGGTCTGGGCGGGGGGTAAGCAGGAGACATATACATGAGCACGGTAGAGGTGACCAGAGAAGATGAAATAAAGAAAACGGTCGTACAGTAGATAGTGGTCCTGCCTGCCTAACAACACGCTTTTTCAGATTAAATATTATTGAAGAAAATTCCTATTTTGACCATGTTTTATACAGATAATTCGCACGTAGTGTGATCGAAAGATTGCTAACAACAATGCTATACATAAAAAATTAATATTTCTGCGGCAAACGACTAATATTACACAACCACATATTTTCTTGCGCTAGATTTTCCAAATAAGTGATAAGGTAGTAGAGAAAGACCGTCGAAAATCAATGTAAGGGAACTAGAATTGAAAAATATAGTAATTATTTATAAGGCAACAAATGCAGGCATCATACTTTGGTACGTTTTGATCTAATGCGACGTTTGCACTACCTATCTTTGAGGCAATTGCAGCAAAGCTACGATTTTCACCCCAAGCGACCACCAGGATAGACTGAACTAACTCCTCTAAACCTACATACACGCATCATGCAATGCACCTAGGGTGTTCCTATTCACTATACCTCACGGAAACGAATGTAGATATTAGCTAGTTACGAAAACTTACAATCGCGTCAAAAATCGTTTTAGGAAAATAATGAGATTCACTCAGACATACAGTACATAGATGCACACGGCCAAAAGTTCTGGGAGGAGTAAACCGAGTTTCCTAGGGGAGGGGGTAAACGATCAATTGTTACGGCTATTCATGGCGCCAAAATCATGAGTTTACATTGATTTTTCGAATATTTTTGTCGTTCATTACCCCTCTCTCATCAAAACCCGTAAAAATGTTTTAATTCGTCATATTTTAGTCTTCTTGAATATTCGTGATTAATTTTGCATGCAAACAAATGATAATAAGAATGATGGAATGACTTGGACTAAGAAATATGCACAAAATAATTGATTAAAAGTGTCTGAATGAATGAGTGGACAACAAACATAAGCAGCGAGCGAATTCTGGGGGGTCCGGTGGGGCAAAATTGCCAAAAATAGCACCGAAAATTCAATTCTGAGAAGTCTATCGATTTTGGGGGGTCCGCCAGATTCTCGGGAGGGAGAATCCAGACCCCCCAGACCCCTCACCCCATGTGTGGTGGACAGAGTACTGATCGGAAAATACTTCAGATTATACTGCTTGGCATCGTTTGGCGCTCTTTTTATAATTCCAACAATAGGTCTTGGTCCGCAAATGGCCTGAGGGGGTGTGCCTTACAAAAGTTGTTGTATGGGATTGATGCGATTATCTACACAAATACCCCCCAATACTCATGTGTGATGCAGTATATATATATATATATATATATATATATATATCAGAACGGGATTGATGCGATTATCTAGACAAAGAGATAATCTATCAAATCTATCAAGAGATACTACTGAAAAAGATGTTTTTATATTTTTGAATTCTTTTCATGCTACAGGTCCAATTCAGTCAGGCTAAAACAGATTGTACGTCTTATATACATTAGCCGTAGCGATTTCGTCTTGAATTGCACCCTCAGGACATTTCATTCACGTCGGTCTTTTTGGGCCTGAATGAATCTCCGCTAAACTACCAAATATCTAGTGCATTTGTGGCTTAATGAATAAAAATGATGCGCTAAATCATTCCCATGTAAGTACCAAATACGGAAAATTCAACCATGAATAATACAAGCCATACATATCATACATGCACATGGTCCAAAGTTCTGGAAGGAGGGGTAAACCGAGTTTCCTAGAGGGAGAGTAAATGATTAATTTTTACGGCTAATTGTGGCGCTAAAATGATGAGTTTATGTTAATTTTTTAGTATTTTTGTCGTTCCTGACCCCCACATAGTCTGTTGAATATTCGCGATTAAATTTGTATGAAAACCAATGAAAATAAGGACGACGGAATGAATTGGACTATTGAATATGCACCGAATAACGGACAAAAAGTGTCTGAATTAAAATTCATAAGCTAATCCACTCTCTGTCTGAGTGAATGGACAGAGTAAAACTCGGAAAATACTTCAAAATACACTGCGGGACAACGTTTGGCGATGTTTCATAACTTCAATAATAGGTTTTGATCCGAAAATGGCCTGAGGAGGGCAGGCCCGTATCCAGGATTTTATCTCGGGGAAAGCGAAAATTTTGAGGTCAGTTATATCGAGAACTATTGGCAGATGAGCAAAAATAAAGGCATTCTTGAGCGTATCTCAACGATTTCTATGCAATGGTAAAAAAAATTCAAGAAACAAATTTCAAAAATTATACTATCTTAGTCGTTTAAATAATCTGCACAACTAATTTCTCATCATTCAATCAGCGAATAATTTCCGAAATTTTGTCTTTGTATTTAATCTTTGTGATTTACAAAGAAAACGAATACAAAAAATTAATGATTTGGCGCTGAAGCGATGAACAAATTTGACATGTTCTACATGTCTAACTCAAATTTGAGCGATTTTGGGCGAGCTACTAGACAAAAACTATAGATAAACAATAAATCCGGCGCAAAGCGCCCGAATGTTTTCAGTTAACTAGCTCGAAAGGACGCTAAGAACCTGTTTTAATGGTGATTTAGACACACTGGACCCTTGTGTTGCAAAAATTATTTTTTATTTCCGGAGAGCCGGCTCCCGCCCCTCCTAAATACAAGCCAGGAGGAGGGTATGCCTCCAAAGTTCTGGTCGGGAGATACCCCCATAACCCCTCCCCCAAGTGTGAATGTGCGATACATATAGCAAGGGATGGAGATCCTTCCACCTAATTTGGTCGTTCCCTGAACCCCTATTTAACAAGAACCTTGCATTTTATGACCATTACTACGTGCTTTTTTCGCCCTTTGTGGTCAAAAATAAAAATAAGTTTATCCCCATCCTTAACACAGCCGACTACTCCTCCTAAAATTTTGAGCTGCTATGTATATATATATGGTTGTTACCTACGTATCTACATACAAGTGAAAAATAAGGCATCAAGCATTCGCTTAGATATCCAATGAAAGTAATTATGATAAAAAAGAAAGCAAAATAAAGATATCTTATGTACAAACTCACTAAATTTTATTCAAGTATACAGGACCCGTGTCAAAGGGTTGAAGGGGCGAACAAATAAGAAACGAAAAAATTGTTTTTTTATACAGGTCCATCGAAGCTAGAAATTTTTTCGATGTTTTCGTGTTGTTTAAAAGCTCAAACATTAACATACTCAAAATTTCAAACAAGCGGTAATGTACAGACAAGCAGAAATAGTAGGTAATGCAACAAACAACCCTAAGATTTTCGGTATTTTAAGGCAAGAAAACGTATAGAAACATAGGTGCACAAGGTCAGGATCAGCAGGAGGAGTGAAATCTCAGAAATCTAAAACAGTTCATTTAACGTTCACGAATGTTTTTCTTGTTCAAACGACCAAAATGGTCAATACAGCCTATAAAACGTCTTTTCTTGGTAATTTCGCATATCTAAAGCATTTCTATTTATTTTGACAGCCTTATATCACTTTTAACTCTAAAAAATACTGGACTTAATCAATTTTTGACGCTTTTTGAGGAATAAAATACATATAAGTATATACTAATCCGGCGCCAGAAAAATTTTGAAATTTTTACTACTTTTGACCTCAAAAATTATGCAAAAACGTTCCGTCAGATCAAGATAGCCGAACAGTACCTGCTCGGCTAACCCCTCAGCGGGGTAATACCCCTCACCCCTATGTGCATGTATGTACAGAAATGATGAACAGATGCGAACAATCGGCTCGAAAATACAAAAGCCAGTTGAGGGCGAGTTGCGATGCGAGGGGGAGTTGTGAGGGCAAGTTGTGAGAGGAAAGTTGTGGGAGGGCGATTTATCCATAGGTATCCCGTAGAAAACAAGGGCGAGATCAGTGGGATCATTGATCAGTCAGAATCCAGCCCTGCGGAAGCATGCTACTTCCACTGGATGTTTCCATAGGTCGATTGCACGAAGATTGGTCGGTTTTGTAGGGCAGTGGAGGTCGGTTTTGTAGGCAGTGGAAAAGATGGTGGACGTCATGTGGCCCAGTTCCACAATCCGGGCATATATTGTCAATGGTTGGTCGAGGCCACACATGGGTGTGGGGGGTTTGGGGGTATACACCCCCCAGAAGTTGAAATAATTTCCAGAAATCAAAATACCCCCCAGAAAATTTTTTTTTGCATTTTTAGCAATTTTTTGATGCCATTGGATAGAGCTTGATGAGAAACGTCGAAAAATGGTGTTTTTCTTGCCATACGACCACTTTTAAGACCTTTGACCTATTAAAAATTTTTTCACCCCCCCCAGAAATTTTTTCACCCCCCCCCAGAATTTTGGTGCTGCCCACCTATGGTCGAGGCGTGTCAGATAGGTGTTTAGCATCCGACACCATCCTGAGCGAAGTTGAGCTAACACGGTCCTTGTGGCACGTGGAAGCCGAAGTTCGGCCGATGTTACAGGAGGTTGGGTAGCCGCCCAACACCAGGTTTGGTCTGTAGCCTGCGATTCCGTCTGCAACTGCCTTGCTGTGTATATCTTTGAGGACTCCTTTGTAGTTTGCGTTGTCAGTTTTGAGTCGCTCAGTGTATGGGTCTATGTCGGGTTGGTAGTGTGAAATATCTTTGCGGATATTTCTTGGTGTACGGGCTTGTGTGATCAGGTTGTGGTTCGGGTGGTTGGTCAAATTGCATGACAGTAGATACTGTCTTGACAACATTTCGTTGTGTTGCTTTATGGGCAGCAATTTAGTTTCACTTTGCAGATGATCTGCATGGGTAATCAGATGGCAGCCAGTGATAGTTTTCATAGCTGCATTTTGTGTTGTTTGTAGGGTAGTCCAGTGGGTTGGACGGAGTTGAGGTGTCCAGATTGGGGCGGCATAGTTAGCGACAGAACGACAAACAGCTTTGTACGTTGTCAGTAGTGTTTCTTTGTCTTTGCCCCATGTACTACCCGCTAGTGACTTCAGTACATTATTGCGTGTACGGAGGCGGTTGCAAATGTAGTTTGCATGTGTTGAGAAAGTGAGCATGTTGTCAATCAAATCAATCAAACAGCATGTTGTCAATCAAACACTAATTCCCCCTGGGAAAGTTTTTGAATTTTCTGAAATGGAGCTATGCGATTGCATATCGCTGTTCTGCGACGATTTCTCCTACTTTCTGGCTAAAGACCTACAGCTTCAAAGGAACAAGTGCCCTTTTCTCGTCAATAGAAATTTAAAAGTATGCAGAAAATTCGTGCGCCTTGTACAGATTGCGTTTTTTAAAGCTGCCTAGCATGACATTAGTCCTCAGAAGATTAACATTTCATGCGTTTTAAGCATTTTTTAGTAATTCTGGCATAGACATATCAGAAAATTTCCGCGCTTGACGCCAGTTTAATCTACCGATTTATCCCAAGATTCGGACGATCTTATTAATATTTTAACGTGACTAAGTGCTAAGGTATTTGCGAAATTTTCTGGGCCCGCCCGGACCCCGCTGGGATGCGCTTAAGCGCGACACCACAGACCCAAAAGACAGGTTTTCCGTTGCATTCTCTCTTACCCTTGATCGCACCCAGGCCGGTATTCAGGATTTTGTTTCAGGGGAACGACCAAATTTTTTCAAAACTTAGAGGGTAACCAAAGGAAGAATTTCGCTTTGCCGATTTTACTACTCGGATGCCACAGATACGGTGATAATCCAATGGAAACCATCTGATTTAGGGCTAAGGGGGTTTAGGGTGGCGCGCTCAAGCGCCCCTTAGCGGTATTCGGGGCAGAGCTCCGGAAAATTTTGTAAAAAGAGCACTAAAATTTTGAATCGCAACGTTTGAATGTTTACAAAATCAGCCGAATCACGGCTGTGAATTCAACATTAAAATGGTCAAAGTTCATCAACCAATCTATAATCATCGCCAAAATATTGCTGTCATTCTTACTTCTTGAACAAATCTCATTTTCTGGACAAAACCTGTGAAGAAAATAATAAATATAGATGCAAAATACGCTTCAGATTATATAGACTAAAAATGGGGTGTTTAAACCGCGCGCTTGGGACTACTTAGATTGTAATTATAATTTTAAAATTCGGCGCAAAGCGCCGAAAATTTTTGCAATTTTTTGTCTAAAAAAACAAAAAGACACTTAAGAAAAAATTATTCACATATTTCATTTTAAGGGGACGTGCCCCCTATCCCTCCCTGGATACGGGCCTGATCGCACATGAGCAGTAAAACTTGCAAAGTGTGCAGCACTGATTGTGAAAAATTTTCATATACCTAAATGTTTATTTTTACCTATTAATTCATTCAGGATCACTGGCGTAGCCAGTGGAGGGAAAATCCCTCCCTCTGAGAAAAATTTCGTTTAAGAGCTGAGCAATATGGTTATATGTAGTGATCGACCGGGGCAAGTTTTTTAGGTCGAGGCCCGGAGCGGGGCCGACAAGGTATAGCATACTATAATATATAGTACATTGTATAATGTATACTCAAATCATCATAGTATAGTATAACTACATGTGGCAATTAAGTGAATTTGTATATACCTATGTAGTAACATGCATGATGGGCAATATGTGTTTTGCAATAAGCTTAGCAAGCAGTGATTAATTGATGTTATTTTATTAAGCCTGGGCAATAATCAATGGTTCTACCAGTCCAACCTTCCAAATAAAAGATGGTTGATCTGGTTCAAAAAGTGGTTGTCCAATTACCAGCTTGAAAATTGACTGTCCAACTTCGAAAAATTATGAACAAGCAGAAACAGGGTATTGCCCAGGTGTGTATTATACATCTCAAGTTCAGCTGCATTGCTAAATTTCGTTTTAGTTCCTGTTCAGAATCTCAAACATATCTTCTGACTCTGAAAGATTTACTGTGTAGGGCATCACTTCCGCCATTCTGAGGTATTCAATTTATCAGCCCAAAATTTTGAAAAGTTGAAATTCCAAACGAATTTGTAATACATTAACCATAACTACTTAGGTGAAAAGGAACACGCTCAAGAGAAGACATTAATATTTAGGTATGGACTAATCCACTAGTCTTGACTTTTGTGAGCAGCGATGAAAAGATGAGTAATAATTTCACTTTTTTGAAAGATTTTGTGGGCAGTTCATTTAAGTATTACTTTCTTTTGCTGCATTTCCGTCCGAATATTGACGCTGAATAAGCAAAATTCTAGCATAGTAACACATGGCAGAAAATCGTGAAACTCAGCAAATATTTAAAATTATGACCTAAGTTCTTACGCTCTTGGGTTTCCAAGCCGGGGCCCACTTTGTTTGATTCTCCTGCTGTGGCATTTGCATTCGCAAATCAAATGCCAAACTATACTGACTTAGGATAGATACTGATTGATTACGAAACCTATATCCCAGAACAAGTTTGCGAAATTATTGGGACAGATTAGGTAACTACTTCAATCATAGGTAATCGTAGAACGTCTAGTTAAAACTAATGAACAATGATCATATGATTATTTAAACCAGGCAAATGACTTATCTGGTTTATTTAGACACAGAAGCTGTTTTTGTCACACTATTAAAGAACTGAATAAATGCAATAATTTTCCCCGGCCCCGGCCATTTTTGGACTTGCCCCGGCCGGGGCCGAGAGAGCTACAAAAACGACCGGATATCGTAGGGGACGGGGCCCCGGTCGATCACTAGTTGCATGATGCTGTTCTGCGATGTAAAATCGAAAAATTCAGCGCTCCAAGCCGATTTCTTCTATCTTTTGCCAGTTTCTATCGTTTTATTGCAAGAGAAGTCAAAAAATTAGCGCTTCAGCGCGCATTATATGCATTTTTTCCGTTCAAAAGCGTAAAAAAATTCGAAAAAATGAACTTTTTATTGCTTAAATAGTGCAGGACGATGCGAAAAGCCCAAAAAAACACCTTATTAAACAGCCCCGCCCGCTTTTCTGATTTTTTTAAATAAAAAAATTTCTGGGGATTCTACTCCTCTGGCGAAAATTCTGGCTATGCCCAGGTCCATATCCAAAATGGAATAGGGGGGCACATTCCCCCTCCCGAAATGAGATATGGGAACAATTTTTTCCTTTACTCTTGCTTTTGTAACAAAAATCGCAAAAAAATTTCGCCGCTTCTAGCCGAATTTTAAAATTATAATTACAGTCTATTTAGTCCCAAGTGCGCGGTTTAAACACTCCATTTTTAGTCTATATAATCTGAAGCTGTATTTTGCATCTATATTTCTTCTTTTCTTCAGGGAAGAAATATATTCATTTTGTATATTATATATATATATATATATATATATATATATATATATATATATATATATATATATATATATATATATATATATATATATATATATATATATATATATATATATATATATATATATATATATATATATATATATATATATATATATATATATATATATATATATATATATATATATATATATATATATATATATATATATATATATATATATATATATATATATATATATATATATATATATATATATATATATATTTATATATATAAGTATATTCATTTTGTATAAATATATTCAAATGTATTCATTTTGCGTTGTGCTTGTATTTTCAAATTATTACTGGACAGTCCCATATTCTTTGTGACTTTGGGACGAATTTTTCGCTTTCAACAACAATTATACTCGCTCTGTTAATAATTTTAAGCTTGTTGTTCCAGTAGCTCGTTCCGATATTCTCAAGTATGATTTCGGTCATAGATATGTTAATCTGTGGAATTCGCTTCCGTATGATCTTGTAAATTCACCTAGCTTGGAAATTTTTAAGCGCAAACTCCGTACTTTCGATTTATCTTTTTTTGTAAAGGGGCACGCGTAAGTTGTCACTTTGTGACTGCGTGTCCCAATTGCTGTCCTGTATTATTATTTTTTATCACGTGTTTTCTTGGACCTAGCAATAAATCCTTTGTTGTTGTTGTTGTAAAGGTTGTATACATAAAATAAGATTTGTACGAAAAGCAAGAATGACAGCAATTTTTTGGCGATGATTATAGATTGGCTGATGAACTTTGACCATTTTTAGGGGTGATTTCACAGCCGTGATTCGGCTGATTTTGTAAAATTTTACTGTTACGATTCAAAATTGAAGTGCTCTTTTACAAAATTTTCCGGGGCTCTGCTTCGGACCCCGCTGGGGCGCTTGAGCGCGCCACTCTGACCCCTTCAGCCTTAGAAGAGATTGTTCCCATTGGATTCTCACCATACCTATGGCATCCGGGTAGCAAAATCGGCAAAGCAAAATTCATCCTCTGGTTCCCCTTGTGTTTTAAAAAATTTTGGTCGTGCCCCCTCCCTCTGAAACAAAATCCTGGATATGGGCCTGACTATGCCTATGTTCAGGACGTTGTGAAAAAGCTCAAAAAGGCATTGTTTCCAACCAGAACGCATTTTTAAATAAAAAATTTATCGGACTTCCGCATAAGAAAAATCTTGGCTATGCCTAATGTAGAAACCATGGCTACCGTCCAGCTTAGGTAGGTATTTCTTCCAAGTGATTTTTCTGGGTTCATGATTCTTCTTATTATTATTGCTTAGTGAGCTATGCCTAATGTAGAAACCATGGCTACTGTCCATTAATATTATTTTTAAAAAAATGACCCCGCTTCACCTGATAACTATAGACCTGTTTCACTCACTTGCGTTTCATGCCGATTATTGGAGAATATAATTAAAGATAAAATCATGACGTATATCTTGCATTACAACTCTTATCAAAATACCAATTTGGCTTTTCACAAAAAAATCATGTGAATCACAGCTACTTTGTTACACTGATTATATTATCAAAAATTTAGATAATAAAGATACAATCGATTCCATTTATTTGGACTTTCAAAAAGCTTTTGCTTCCGTTTCAAGTTCAAGTTAATTTTTAAATTATTTAAGTATGGACTGTGTGATAATCTCATAAATGGATTCATGATTTTTTGACTAATCGTACTCAGAGTGTTAAGCTTGATAATACAGTCTCACTACCGGGAAATGTACTTAGTGGTGTTCCACAAGGGAGTGTCCTGGGACCTGTTTTATTCTTACTTTACATTAATGATATTACAAACCTTTGCATTAGTGAAAAAACAAAAATTATGCTTTTCGCGGATGAGTATTAAAATTAGATCTGTGCCGGGGCCGCCTTTTTTGCCGGGGCCATGGCCGGAGCCGGGGCCAATAATAACGTGCTTTACCATGCTCATAGTACGACCCTGCCCTACCCCTTATATGTACATGTACCTATGTATATATTCTTGCTTGTAGATATGCACGTCAAGCCTTAATATTTGTTGGGATTACAAGATATAACAGAACATGGGCATGGGGGGATCTAGACCCCCAGAATTCACATTCTCCCCACCAGAAAAATCCGCCAAACCCCCCCCAGAAATTAATTTTCAGAATTTTTTCTGTTTTTCTGCGGTTTTTTGATGCTAATGAATAGCTCTCATTGAGAAACGCGAGAAAACGGTGTTTTTTTCGCTCTACCATATATTATCAGGCACTTTTTGACTTTGAAAAATTTTGGACCCCCTAGAATTTTTGAGCTGCCCATGTATGGATTTAACTCCTCTGACTTGGATGCGTTTTTCAATGTGCTTTACTTTGCACTTTCTTTAGGCTTATTATTCTATTTGTTCTGATAGACGTAGCTGTCTGCTACCAAGCAAGCTGGAAATGCTCGTCTATATGAATTGCAATTTAAAATATGTCAATTTTGATTATTAACTAGAAATTTGCACCAATCTGACATAGTGAAATAAAGATTTGAATTAGCAAGATCTGTGGTTTGCTTGAAATTGAGTTTGAAGGTAAATCTGCCCGAAACATTACCAATTTTCTACATTATAATCAACTCTAACATTGGCCCCGGCCCCGGTGCCGGGGCCAGCCTCTGGCACGCCTGGGGCGAGAGCCGGGGCCTGGCCCCGGCACAGCTCTAATTAAAATATATGCTAAATCAGTGGATTTTTTTCTTTTGCAAAAACTTCTTACTGGTATTATCAAATGGTCTACGTTACGGCAATTACCCCTATCAGTATCTAAATGTCAAGTCCTTTACTTTGGTCGTAATAATCCTCGCTTTGATTATTTTATAAATGATAAAAAAACTTCTTCATACTAATATTGGGGTTCGGGATTTAGGTCATTACTTTAAAGGAAACTTTGAATTTTTCTCCTCATATAGAAAATATAGTCAAAAATGCTTACTTTCGATTATCACTTATTTTTCGATCATTTCAGATTAAGAATACAGAAGCATTAATTTTAGCTTTCAAGCAATTTATTCGCCCCCTTTTAGAATTTAATACAGTTATTTGGAATCCATATAAGAAATGTGATACAAAAAATATAGAAAAAGTTCAAAAATATTTTACCAAACGTATTCTTAAATTTAGTGATATACCATATGAACGTCGGCTTCAGATTTTAGAATTAGACTCTCTGGAATTTCGTAGAGTCGTTTTGATTTATCCATGATTAGTGATCGACCGGGGCGACTTTTTTGGCCGGGGCCGGGGCGGTACCGGGCTGGAGCCAATCCCGGCCGGCCGGGGCCGGGGCCGGGGTCAGACAAGGAAAATATTATTGCATGACACATACTTGGGGTGGGGGGCATAGGAAAGAAATAATGAGCGATTGCTCCATTCAGTAGTAAATGGCTTTTCATATCAAGTTTTATTACTATTTATGTCACAAGAAACAAATTTAGTCTAGTGTTTCATTGTCTGAATCATCAATAAGGTCTATGTCGCTGCTATTAGCACACTCTGTATCATTCGAATCTTAGCTACGGCTACTGCTGCTGTAGCAATTGGATGCAATAGGTATTGGATGTAATAAATGAGACATCACACATTCCCATATGGGGGAGGGGTATTACCCCTCAGGGTCCAAGACACAAGTCACTGTCAGACGATTTTTGGTGAAAACCTTTTGAATTTTTGAACTTAATTTTTTAGTATGGCAAAAGTGTACCTAACTATTAGAATTTCACGAAGTGATACATTATTTTATTATGTGAGCTAGAGTAAATAGATAAACTATCACTATAAAACATGCATGTAATCGCTTAAAATTTTATGAGGTTCCCTCAGTATACCTACATGTAACGGCTGGAAATCTAGGGTAGGGGTCCCGCGCCATTTTTAGAAGGAGGGGTTAGCGACTAGATCAAAAATGGTAAAAACACATAAAAATAGCCAAAAAAGCACAGGCTTTCGCCAAAAAATGGGGGAGGGTGGTTAAATATTTTCTGACTTTCAAGGAAGTTCGGGGCTTCAAAGCGGAGATGGGGGATGGCCCAAATCCTCTGTCACATGTATATTCCTCGGCTATTTTCAGGAAGGGGGTAAGCGGCTCCATTTTTGCAGCCGCTTACCCCTCCTTTGAAAATCTTTAAAATGGTAGAATTTTCAATAAGGAATTCTACACCTTTTTACAGTTTTGTTCTTCAAAAATCTTTGTACATGTACAAAGACGGTCCTGAAACGTCTATGTACATCAGCAAAAATCTTCCCGAATACAAAAAGACCGTGCTTCTAAATGTGATAATTCGGCCTGAATTTAGTTGATAGTTCGGCGCGAAGTGCCGAAATTTTTATGAGCTTCTGATGAAATTCACACATAAAACTCGACTGAGAAAGCTAAAACAACTTGTACTACAAAAATGAGAAATATTACAAAAATTGTAATATGCGAATTAAATCTTGTAATAAGCAACACTGCGCTTAGAATGGAAAAATGGAAAAATGTCAAATATTCAGGAACCCAAAAATTAGCCAAATACACTACTAAAGGTCAGAAAAACTATGTTCTACTACCACACTGAAATCGTTACTGTACCATATTAAAGTATACAAAAATTTGCATGTACAAAAGAGTGTTTTTGTATTTGCCAAAGATTTTTCCCGATGTACAAAGACCAGGACTATCTTTTGTACATGTACAAAGATTTTTGGGAAGATAAAAACTGTAAAAAGGTATAAAATTCCAAAAATTTTTCGGCATTTCCCTCGATATGAAAAATTGTCTGTCCTATACATCTTTTAAATGGCAAAATTTAAATTTAGAATGCAGAAATGTCAAATTTTTAGGCGCTTCGCGCCGTTTTGAGACAATTTAGTAATTCTTGGCGTTAGAAACTCAGAAATTAGCTAAAATATACAATTAAAAGTCAAAAGACCCTGTCTTGCCACTAATTTTCTGGTCCTCCAATTTGGGATTTCACCCCTCCCTCAACTCTGGACCCTAGGAAACTATTTGAGACATATTTAGTTTATCGGATCGGACGCAATTCTGCAGCGTAGTTTATATTCGCCTATAATTAACCTCGGTTCTAATAACTATTACACAGGAAACGCGTTTTAAAGCACACGGTTCCCATTCAAATGAATGTAAAAGTGTTTTTTGTAGAAATAGTTTGTTAAAAACGTACAATTTATAACTAGAAATGGAACTGTGCCGGGGCCAGGCCCCGGCCCCGGCGCACGGGCCTAGGCCCCGGCCCAGGGCCAGGCTGGCCCACGCACGGGGCCGGGGCCAATGTTAGAGTTGATTATAATGTAGAAAATTGATAATGTTTTGGGCAGATTTACCTTCAAACTCAATTTCAAGCAAAACCACAGATCTTGCTAATTCAAATCTTTATTTCACTATGTCAGATTGGTGCAAATTTCTAGTTAATAATCAAAATTGACATATTTTAAATTGCAATTCATATAGACGAGCATTTCCAGCTTGCTTGGTAGCAGACAGCTACGTCTATCAGAACAAATAGAATAATAAGCCTAAAAAAGTGCAAAGTAAAGCACATTGAAAAACGCATCCAAGTCAGAGGAGTTAAATCCATACATGGGCAGCTCAGAAATTCTAGGGAATCCGAAGTTTTCAAAGTCAAAAAGTGCCTGATAATATATGGTAGAGCGAAAAAACACCGTTTTATCGCGTTTCTCAATGAGAGCTATCCATTAGCATCAAAAAACCGCAGAAAAACAGAAAAATTCTGAAAATCAATTTCTGGGGGTCTAGCGGATTTTTTTGGGGGGGAGAATGTGAATTCTTGGGGGTCTAGATCCCCCCATGCCCATGTTCTGTTATATCTTGTAATCCCAACAAATATTAACGACTTGACGTGCATATCTACAAGCAAGAATATATGCATAGGTACGTATAAGGGGTAGGGCAGGGTCGTACTATGAGCATGGTAAAGCACGCTATTATTGGCTCGCACAGGCCCGGCCCGGCAAAAAAGCGGCCGCGGCACAGCTCTACTAGAAATAGAACGTATTTGTCAACTCTAAATCTTTTAGCCATAGCTATGAATGAATGAGTTAAAAGTAGCATTTAGTTTAAATAAGTTAGGTGGAGGAATCGAAAATATGCAGATTTTCCTGAACATTCATTCATTAAAAGCTCATTTATACACAGTAGAAAACTTATGACAAGGACTAAGTAAGTATACATATGGTCTAATCAGTACAGTTCTCAAAATTAACACTTGCTCATTGATAAATAAGTGCCAGTATCACAGCCTGTACAAAATACGAATTACACTAAATTTTTCCCGGCCCCGGCCATTTTTTGACCTTGCCCGGCCGGGGCCGGGATGCTGAAAAATGGCCGGGGATTGCTGGGGCCGGGGCGGTCGATCACTATCCATGATATATAAAATTTTCAATGGATATATACAACACTGGCGTAGCCAGTGGGGGAAAGGGGAATTCCCCCTAAGGAAAATTTTTACATTTTCAAAAAGTGAGCAATATGGTTGCGTGATGCTGTTTTGCGATGAAAAATCGAAAAATTCGGTGCTTCGCGCCGGTTTATTCTATTATTTGGCAGTTTCTACCGTTCTATTGGTGGAAAATCAAAAAATTAGCGCTTACGCTCGCCCATAACAAGCTATTTTTTCTGTCAAAAACATGAAAAATTTTTGAGACAATTTAATTTTTTAATAGCTTAAATCGTGCAGGTTGATGTGAAAAGCCCAAAAAACACGTTATTTAACGGCCCGCGCGTTTTTACGCGTTTTTTTAAACGAAAAATTTTTTTGGAATTCCCCCCTGGCGAAAATCCTGACATACGCCTATGATATACAAATTGATCCTGATGATTTTTTCACACTTACACAGTCATCTAAAAGTCGAGCTGTTAATAGTTTAAAACTTAAAGGTGAAAATTTTCGTTTAGATGTTAAAAAATACTCTTTTCCAAATAGAGTCCTATATCTATGGAATTCTCTCCCAGATGCGATTATTTGTTCTTCTTCGGCAAATATCTTTCAGACCAGGGTTAAAGATTACCTCAAGTCAAAAATTGTGGCTCCAACCAGCATACTTTAATGTATCATGGAGCTATTGCAGCCAGTGAAACTAGCGATGATTTTTTATTTTCGTATTTTGCCGTGATATGTATTTTACCTGTTTCATTGACTATGCAATAAAATTTGTATTTGTATTTATACAAATTATACAATACAAATTTTATTGCAAAGTCAATGAAACAGGTAAAATACACATAAACACGGCAAAATACGAAGAATAAAAAAATCATCACTAGTTTCACTGCTGCAATAGCTCCATGATACATTAAAGCATACTGGTTGGAGCCACAATAGTCGGACTTAAGGTAATCTTTAACCCTAGTCTGAAGATATTTGCGAAGAAGAACAAACAATCGCATCTGGGAGAGAATTCCACAGATATAGGACTCTATTTGGAAAAAGAGTATTTTTTAACATCTAAACGAAATTTTTCACCTTTAAGTTTTAAACTATTAACAGCTCGAGTTTTAAATGACTGCGTAAGTGTGAAAAATCATCAGGATCAATTTGTATATATCCATTAAAATTTTATATATCATGGATAAATCAAAAACAACTCTACAAAATTCCAGAGAGTCTAATTCTAAGATCTGAAGCCGACGTTCATATAGTATATCACTAAATTTAAGAATACGTTTGGTAAAATATTTTTGAACTTTTTCTATATTTTTTGTATCACATTTCTTATATGGATTCCAGATAATTGTATTAAATTCTAAAAGGGGGCGAATAAATTGCTTGAAAGCTAAAACTAATGCTTCTGTATTCTTAATCTGAAATGATCGGAAAATAAGTGATAATCGAAAATAAGCGTTTTAGACTATATTTTTTATATGAGGAGAAAAATTCAAAGTTTCATTTAAAGTAATACCTAAATCCCGAACCCCAATATTAGTAGGAAGAAGTTTTTTATCATTTATAAAATAATCAAAGCGAAGATTATTATGACCAAAGTAAAGGACTTGACATTTAGATACTGATAGGGGTAATTGCCATAACTTAGACCATTTGATAATATCAGTAAGAAGTTTTTGTAAAAGAAAAAAATCCACTGATTTAGCATATATTTTAATATCATCCGCAAAAAGCATAATTTTTGTTTTTTCACTAGTGCAAAGGTTTGTAATATCATAAATGTAAAGTAAGAATAAAACAGGTCCCAGGACACTCCCCTGTGGAACACCACTAAGTACATTTCCCGGTAGTGAGACTGTATTATCAATTTGTATAAGAGAAGTCAAGATTGATTGTTGACTGCGTAAGTGTTGCTATGCCTTCTATATACTGACCAAACCAGACCGGACCGGCGGATTCTTCCCTTTCTTCCCTTCCCTTCACTTACTCCTTTCCAGTAATGCCAGGTCAAGATTTTGAAAACTACCACAATTCTTGAAAAAACTGTCATCCCCTGTACACAAACGGGTATCGGTAAAATCCGGAACCAGGACCAGGACCAGGACCAGGACAAAATGGGTAAAATCCGGACAATCAATCAGGACCAGGAGCAGGACCGGACTCAGGACAAATGGGTAAAATCCGGACAATCAATCAGGACCAGGACCAGGACCAGGACCGGACTCAGGACAAATGGGTAAAATCCGGACAAACAATCAGGACAATGTATTAGATATGTAGGGTCGGACTGGTCAGGACTCCTGACCAGTCCGACCCTACATATCTAATACATTGTCCTGATTGTTTGTCCGGATTTTACCCATTTGTCCTCAGTCCGGTCGTGGTCCTGGTCCTGACTGATTGTCCGGATTTTACCCATTTGTCCTGAGACTGGTCCTGGTCCTGGTCCTGATTGATTGTCCGGATTTTACCCATTTTGTCCTGGTCCTGGTCCTGGTTCCGGATTTTACCTTTTCCCTACACAAACTATATGGAAGTGGCCCAAAAAAAGTGTCACGGGTCCCCCAAAAAAAACTGCCACCCTGTGTTTGAGCATAAGCGTGAAAAAACTTCCAAAAAATAAGAAACTGTCAAAATATAAGGAAAACTGCAACCTGGCAACATTGCTCCTTTCCTTGAACGATCAGAATGATCCTTAATTGCACAGTACTAATTATGTGTTACTTGTTTAAAGCAGGATCAATAACATGTTACTTATTGAATAGTAGACCATCTTGTCTGAAGCAGTCCACAAGATCCACATTTGAAATCGTTGCGAGCTTACCTTATTTCTTTAGCTGAATATTCGGTCATCCTCTTGTGCATAATTTTATGCTAAGGAATTCAGCTATTGACGTCAATCGCTTGCACTTCCTAAGCTTATTAATAACAGAAAGCCAAGGGCTGGACGCCTTATTATGCGTGCCTACCTAGGTACCTATAGTCTGTTTCATTTATCCGAGAGGTTTTTCAGTGAATGTTTTCGGAGGTTACAGTAACCCCTTATTTCTTATTTACTGTAAGTCACTAGATCTCACTTTAGCTACGTAGCAAAGAAGGGTTTTTCAATATTATTTTTGCGGCAAAATTTATTCTCGTCTTCCAGCAGATCAATTAACTTACTGATAAAAATCGCTTATTCATCTTATCCTGAGTCGACTCTTTAGGCACAATCGACCAAGATGTTAAGAAACATTGCGAACTCCCGCATAGCTCAGTGGTAAAACCTCTTGCTCGTAGTCGAAGCAACCCGGGTTCGATTCCAGCCGACAGCTTTTTGTTTAGCGCACTTACTGTAGTATGTCCCAGCACTGATTAAATGCCTAAATCAAATTTATTTGGGCGTATTAGTGCATTAAACATGGAAGAATTCAGCCACTCGCCCTCACTGTGCTGATCTGCCGAAGTACAGTAATTCGTCTTGTTTAGCTTACTGTAGCCCTTGAAAGAATTGACTAAAAAGAGGTTTTTTCATGAATTAATCCGCAAGGCTACAAAAGTGGTCTACAATGTTGGTATAGTCATGTGACTATACAATGACAAATGTCTCCCCATAAATCAATATAATGTAGAATATCACAACTATCGTGCTAGGTTAAACCACTTTTGTAGGCAATTCAAATTTTTTAAAAAACGGTAAAGCTAAATGAAACGGATTATAGGTATACCTATGTACCTACATATAGTCTGTTTCATTTATCCGAGAGCTTTTTCAGTAAATGTTTTCGGAGGCTACAGTAACCCCTTCTTTCTTATTTACTGTAGTTCGATAGATCTCACTGTACTTACGTAGCAGAGAAGGGTTTTTCAATAACATTTTAGCGACATAATTTATTCTCGTCTTCCAGCAAATAAATCAACTTACAGATAAAAATCGCGCATTCAACTTATCCTTAGTTGACACTTTAAACACAATAGACTAAAATGTTAAGAAACGCTGCGAACTTCCTCATAGCTTCAGTGGTAAAACGTCTGCTTGTCGTGTCGAAGCACTGGGTTTTATTTCGCGCACTTACTGTAGTATGCCCAGTACTGATAAATGCCTAAATTAAATTCATATAGGCGGATTAGTGCATTAAAAATGGAAGAATTCCAGCCCATCGCCCTCACTGAGCTTATCTGCTAAATTACAGTAATTCGTCTTGTTTCGCTTACTGTAGCCCTTAAAAGAATTGACTAAAAAGCTCTCGGATAAATGAAACAGACTATACATATAGTCTGTTTCATTTATCATTTATTATTTTTCATTTATTATTTTTAGTGAATGTTTTCGGAGGCTACAGTGAGCCCCTTGTTCTGATTTACTGTAGGTCACTAGATCTCACTGTAGCTATGTAGAAAAGGTTTTTCAATAGCATTTTTGCGGCATAATTTATTCTCGTCTTCCAGCAGATCAATCAAATTACAGATACATAAATATCGCGCATTCAGCTTATCTTAAGTTGACACTTTAAACTCAATAGATCAAGATGCTAAGAAACGCCGCGAACTCCCGCATAGCTCAGTGGTAAAACATCTGCTTGTCGTCGAAGCAAACCGGGTTCGATTCCAACCGATGGCTTTTTATTAAACGCAATTACTACAGTATGTCCAAGCTCTAATAAAATGCCTAAACTAAACTTATATGGGCGGATTAGTACATTAAAAAACGGAAGAATTCCAGCCACTCGCCCTCACTGAGCTGATCTGCCGAATTACAGTAATTTCGTCTTGTTTCGCTTACTGTATCCCTTAAAAAATTTACTAAAAAGCTCTCGAATAAATGAAAGAGACTAGACACACATCGCCGATAAATCGGGGATATTGGGGCAATCGTGAACCGGCAAAATCAGTCCGCAATATCGGTGATATCGCCGTCTCTTACTCCTGAAGCGGGCTTAGGTCTTTTTGGGAAAATTTTCAATATTTTTCCATTTTCGGCCTTTATTTTGTTTCATTTTCCCCATGAATTTTTTTTATTCTACGGGGTCCGCACTATACCTGGGCGTTTGGGGTTAGGGAGGTATGCACTCCCAGAAACCTAAATACCACCCCCCCCCCAAGAAACCAATATACCCCCATAATGCGATTTTTTGAAATTTTTTTTTGTTCTTTTTAGCAATTTTTTGATGCCAATGGGTAGTGCTCGATGAGAAACGTTGAAAAATAGTTTTTTTTTGTCATACCACCATTTTTAAGGTCATTTCTTGACTTTTGAAAAAATCTTGCACACCACCCCCGCCTCCCCCCCCCAAAAAAAAACTTTGGTGCCGCCCACCTATGGTTCACGCCTTCACGTTCTTGTGTGGCCTTAGTTTAGTCACTACATTGTAAAAATTAGATGTTTTCTGAGGAAAATATTCAAACGCGTACTTTCTGCGAAAATGTTTGAAAATAAACGGAAACTGTAACATTTTGATTTTGGCTTAAAAAGCCTCTGATTAAACCTTTGTGAATTTGGGTACAACTTGAATTAATGACAAGCCTGATCGATTTGTATAATTATCGTAATATCGGCTCAGTGTCGATAAAAATTCTGAAAATTCTATGCTAAAATTTGTGTCAATTACACTATAAATTCGTTTCGTGACCAGACGTGCACGAACAGAAAAGGGGTTTGAAAGTCAGAATGAACAAATGGTAAATATTCTAGTAAAACGAGGCAAAATGAAGGAAAATGAATACAACTTTTTTCTCAAAAGTGCTTGAAATTGATTGGAAACTTGATCTTAATTTTAGCGCCATTTTAGCATTTATACAAATTTTTCAGGTCATATTGGCCCGGAAGAGTGTAATTTTTAACCCTCACTTCAGATCGGCCATGCAGTGCGGTTATGGTCGTGTCGTGACATGAGTCATTGCACGAAGTTATAGGTAAGATAACTTTATTTTCAAATGGATGCGCACACTTTGCGTCTAATTCACCGCGGCAAAATGAAACTCGATTTATACCTACTTATGATATCGAAGAACATTTAACACCAATTGCATAAAGAAGCAAAAAAATATAGATTGCAAATCAACATACAGCGATTGCATTGCAATACAAAAGTATGTGGGTACAATGTGTAGCATTTATGTAAGGCGCGAATAATCACGGAAAAACTAAAGTTTTGCGAGTTGAGAAAACACTTTTTCAAACGCTGCAATTTTTCAGCTGTAAAAAATCGTCGTTTAAAATGTAATAAACAATGAACAAAAGAAGCGAATCTCATGGTAATGATCGACTGCTGACGCTTAGAAGCATTTGCGGTGGACAATGCTTGGGCCACTTTCGTCATATTCTTGTTTGCTGATCCACATTTGTTGGAAAGTGGACAATGAAGCCAAAATAGAACCACCGATCCACACCTACATACATATAATAGACAAAAAGCTTATAATATTGCTTGGACAAAATTAAGGACTATAGCTGTAGTATCTATTTAACGAAATATGTGCATACGCAAACATGTACAGCATGAGAATTCTGAGGGGGTCAGGTCAGGCCAAAAAATTTTTAAAAAGTGCCTTTTTGGGCTAAAAAACGATAGGCGCATGTCGAAAAACTTATTTTTTGACGTTTCGGACATTGCTCATCCTTTCTAGAATATAAAAACATAAAAATTTTCAAAACATTTGGAAAAAATCGAGTAAATTAAAAAAAATATAGTCAAAAAGGTGTTTTTAGAACGAAGCGCCGAAAATTTGAGTTTTGAGCCAAAAATAAGATAAAAACGCATGCAAAAGCACACTTTTTACTATTTTTCCGAAAAATATACAATTTTGGGGGGAGCGGCTATTTAGCGGGGATCAGTTGCCATTCTGGGGGGTCAGAAACCCCCACCCAACCTCCTTAAGAACACGTATCGCATACGAATAAAGATCAGTTTCAGCTCACACGAAATTGACTACAAAGATCACCTTTTCAATGCTACAAATTATTCTGCATAATACAACTTTTAGACTTTTCCCAGGTGCGTATCCTTGACCGAAAATGTGTAGTTTTGATTTTAATTGATACGAAGGATATTCATAAGAGCTTCTGAAGTATGCTTAAATGAAAGATCCCACGTAGATAGGTCATATATGCCGTTTAATCATATTAACTGCCTGGCTCCTGATTAGATGAGCTCTGATGTGCTGAAGTTGTACATCGTGGGAAAAGCATGACAGTTCAAATGAATATCATAATATAAATTACAATAAGGAAAGAGAAACAAGCAAAAGAAAAAAAAGAAAAAGTGAATTGGCACGGTAGAAAGTGTGCTGAAATATTTGAATCAACAAAAGGAAGGCGAAGCGTTTTATAAAGTGACTCCGAGGATAAAAATAGTTGGATGACTTGGCTGAAGAACTTCGGTGTCAACGAGAATCTCTATCGCTGAATCGCAATTTACATAATGTACAACGTGTTTTTCATATTCTGCGCTGGCTGACAATATTTTTGTAAAGTTTTGAGCTTAAAATTGATAGCTTACGACTTGTTTTTAAATGAACAGGCAAAAAAGACATATGCGGGTAAATATTGAATATTATTCAGCTCTAAGAAGTAAATATTTACGACATTTATTTCGTCATCAGTTTAACAATCATATTGTAAATGATCACTTTATACTTAATCCAATTCACTTTTTAGGCACAGAGATTTAAATAATTTAAGTGCAAATAATTTGATTATGCATCCTGCGACCTCACGCACCATTTAAAAGCGCAGGCACATAGCTGTGGGGAATAGGGGGTACTAGTCCCCCAAATTTTGGGAGTACGAGCATTTTTCCTTAAGGTTTCCCAAAAGAAAAAGTTGAAAATTCTTGAAGCGTACTTGAGAGACTGCCAAAATAGATTTCAGTACACTTTTGAGCTAATAACCCCAAAATTTTCGGGTGATCCGCGCCGGATTCATTGTTTTTGTCTAAATTTTCTCTCCCGGACAGCCTAAGTTTCAGAAAGACAGGGTTAATATGTCAAAATTTTCTGACGCTCTGCGTAAAATTATATATTACGGTACCTATTGTTTTTTAAAATGTACCAGAATTGAATACAAAACAAGTAGAAGAATTTTTCAGCAATGTTAAATGTTTCATTTTTGCCTGTGTACATGTATTTGTTGGGATATCTGACTTCAAAAGTTTAATCCCCCCCTCCCCACTAATTCAGAAAGCCAGCTGAATGCCTGTAGAAAAGTAAAAATTTATTTGAATAAAATTCGGCATACTTACCGAATATTTCCTTTCCGGTGGAGCAATGATTTTAATCTTCATTGTGCTGGGTGCTAGGGCAGTTATTTCTTTCTGCATACGATCAGCAATACCCGGATACATTGTAGTACCGCCTGAGAGCACGGTATTAGCGTACAGGTCTTTACGAATATCAATGTCGCATTTCATGATCGAATTATAGCTTGTTTCGTGGATGCCACAGGATTCCATACCTTAGATAAATGCGAAAAGGTTAAATACCCAAATTGAAAATAATGACCATGACTTAAAACTAAATATTCAATGAAATTTACGTAATATTTTTTAAGGGAGGGGGCCGTCCGATGATTGGTTGGTGACCCTAAATTTCGGGATTGTTCGGCGGTACACATTATAAAGTGCGTTTTCTAACGTTTTAGAGCTGCTCTATCCATTAAGCTCATTAAGCTCCGAAAAAATTTTCTTTTCTCTTAATTGGTTGTGAAAAATGACGTTTTTGGACGCGCTTGAGACAAACTTATGGAAAATACGGAATGCAAGGCGCGAAGCCCGAAAATTTTGAGATTTTTCGATAAAAAGATGCCTTCATCATTTTACATGCATTATTTTACCTTTCAAACAGAATTTTTGTATCTAAGGGGCCGCCCCGCCCCCCCTCGCCTCCCTAAGTGCGCCCATGCATCTATATAACTCATTCACACGCAGCTTGGCCGTATTTTTATACATTTAAATCTGGGGTTATCCGTGGGACATTGTGTCACAGGTAATTTCGTAAATTTTCTTGAAATAAAGTTTTTATAGATAATGAATTTTTAAGCAGAATTTAAGCCGATTTTTACATTTTTTGTACGAAATTTGTTACATTAATTTAAACATTTTTATATTTTATATTTTTTAACCATTTTATTTATTTTCGAAGATTGCATTTTCCTTGCAAACGTACAGGAAAAAATATTTTATAGGATTTATTCTGAATGAAATTAACATCAAGGATTTAAAATCCTTTGCCCATGATTTAGGATATACCGTTCTTCACTGATAAGGACCAATAACTTATTCACCTAGCGAGTGCGACTTAAAATTAGAATAAACCGGGAGAACACTAGCGTTGCTGCATTCAGTGTAACTATTTACATTAATTAAATTTCATGAATAGCATAAAAAAATTAACGCATTGCGATCTATCAATTTTTTAAGCAGTGTGAAGGATGAGAGAAGTTTGATATTAAATTCTGAGTGAACAGGGTGCAATAAATCCTGCAAGTATGATTTCATGATTTTATCCAGAGTTAAGAAATATTCGACAAATTTTCTCCGATATAACTATCGACGCATATATTGCAGTTCTGCTAACCCGATTCAAATTTGGCGCCTTAACGTGCAAGTATGCGAACCGTTGCAGCCTTTATAAAAATATAATTTTTGATTTATAATGATTCAATGAACCTGAAGACAGCTGCAAATTTTTGAATTCAGTCCCTTCAAATTTATCTCAGAATGTTCACTGTTAGGATTAGGTTCAGTTTTAGGTTTGGCTTTAGGGCATACCCAAGAAAGATGGCTGGAACATGGCTTCGGGGCACCGGAATCGTTCATTGCCAATTGTTATCACTTGACCGTCTGGCAATTCATAGCTTTTTTCTAATGAGCTGCTTGAGGCAGCAGTGGCCATTTCTTGTTCAAAGTCTAACGCCACGTAGCACAGTTTTTCCTTGATATCACGCACGATTTCGCGTTCGGCTTCAAGGTTAAATAGAGTAAATTAATTAGAAGAAACTAATTGTCAGTCATGCAGCCGAGGAACTATCGTGCAAGACTACTTTTCTAATTTCTAATGGTGTTACGCTAAGCTGCTTTAAAAATCCAGAGAATCGCTTAGTCTTAATCCTAATTAATGCTTGAGTTAGCCTCCAACAAATCCTAGTCGTGTCATCGTATTCCAATGCAAGATCTAATAATTTTTTTGTGAGTTTTGAAGTAGAATATCACATCCGTCAGTATCTATTGACCGAAAGAAAATATCTTGCTAGAAGAACAAGACGAGTTTTACGTACCATGAAAACAATAGGTAACGAAATGTTTAACTTTGAGTCATTTGGCACAAACATTTGTTTAGTCTTAGCACAACATTAGTTTCCACAAGACATCTTAGGAATCTAAGGAATAAGTATGTATGTCAGAGTTAATCAAGAACTATATTTAAAAACTCATGAATATTTTTACTGAAATTCACGAGGACAAAAAAGATAAAAGTATAATGCTCGGTAGTAAAAACAAAGCTACGTGCTTTTTTAAACTACTACTCGCGATGTCCGTTATTAATCAGCATGCTATTTAATCAGTATGATATTTATACATCTTTACGAATAAAGCTAATTCGCGTTAAGCAGCAACTCCACAGTGTGTTTGCTTAGCACTTAATCGGATACGTTTTTCAAAGATTCGTAATGTGTTATTAATAAAAGTGCAGTGTAATTGTCGCTCGATTAATCTCTTTTAGCACTCAGCTTACAGAAACGACTGGTACAAATTTCAATATCTCATATGGAAGCATTTCTGAAAAAAATTTAGGAGCATACACGATCTGGGGGTTCACACTCCCTCATAAGAATTTTCAATCCCTTCTCCCGAAAATTTTTTCACCCCACCCAGAATTCGTGATTTCCCAGAAGTTTCCAAAATTTCCTGAAAATTCGTAAAAAAGGTGCTGTTTTAAGCGTTTTTAGCTATCGATGTGCTCTAATGTGTCAAATTTCCAGCCTCTCACTCATATTTTGAGTATGTTTGTTCAAAATGTTCGACTTTTTTGAATTTTCTGAGAAAGGTGAGGTATCATCAGAAACACCGAAAAATGACGTTTTTGACGCGTATCCACCATCTTTGGGCCAAAAAAGGTACTTTAAAATTTCAAACCCTCCCAGAATTCCCAAGCTGTGCAAGTCTGCTCAAGAGTACAGTATAATTACTGTAGATCGTAACTCAGGATTCGTCGAGAAATGATTAACTCATCAATTTATTAGAGGTAGATGTCTAGATAAAGAAACAGAAAAAATAGTATAAACAGGAAATGAAAATAAGAAGCTCACCCGTGGTGGTGAACGAATAGCCGCGTTCAGTCAAAATTTTCATCAGGTAGTCTGTCAAATCGCGGCCGGCCAGATCGAGGCGGAGGATGGCGTGCGGCAAGGCGTAGCCCTCGTAGATGGGGACCGTGTGGGTCACACCGTCGCCACTGTCCAATACTATGCCAGTCGTGCGACCGCTGGCGTACAAGGACAGAACAGCTTGAATTGCAACGTACATGGCTGGAGTGTTGAACGTTTCGAACATGATCTTAGGAGAAATGATAATTTTAGCAGCAAGACATCGCAACGGAAAATTTACGGACATTTCGTAACAGCGGTGGGACTATGTAGATTTTTGTATGGAGGCGGTACCTTAACCTTTACCAAATCAGCCGAAAATAGGTCTGGAAATTCGCCCTTCACGTGCGAGATAGCTTTTTTCGCCGTTCAGCGTTGTAAATATTTATTTAAAATAATCTTGGCGCAAGATTTCTCCCCGGAAATTTCAAAATTTTCGACAATTATGCGCGAAAAAATGATAAAATTTCTTCCTTGCGAAAATGTATTTGTGATATTTAAGCAGAAGGACAATCAAATGCTTGAATTACTGCTCGATTTCCTGTTTTGTGCAGAGCAATATGTACGAAACCCACTGAAGGATTTGACGCAAAGCGTCGAAAATTCTAAAAATTTATGCTTAAAAATATAATAAGACTTTGCTGAAAAAAACCGTTTTAATGCTTCGGAAATCGATTCAAGAGCCAAGAAAATATTTGTTGCTCCAAACACCCCATGGTGCAAAAATATGGATTTCAGGCCGTCAAAAAAGTCAATAAATATCATTCATACGTATTATCCGGTGCCGAGCGCCGCAAAAATTTGAGAAATTACGATCAACGATGGTCAAAAATTTTTATCTCATCCTACATATTTGTCTAATCCTAGTCAAACGAAAACATTTTGTTCTCGAAGTGAGAAATTTTCTTTACATTGAAAAAAATAGAAGAAAGTTTTGTTTTTGCTGAATTTGGCATTAGAAACACGGAAGCATTTAATTTGATTCTGCCATAAGTAAAGAATAAAGGAGAAAATAGTACGAAGAAATGAAAAGCTTAAAATCCATGTAAATAGATGATGAACCAAAAATCTATGAGTAATAACACAAGATATTCATTTTTTGCTTTTTCTCTATCCTTAAATTAAGTAATTTTGACTGCCTTTTCTTCCTCGGCTAATCACGATTAATTCGAAAAATAGTTTATAGTGAGGTAGACCGTCAATGCATATTTTGGTATTTCAAAACATCCTTCTTAAATTGAAATCATGCTAAAAGCAAAACCTATTTATTATTGCTCTTGTCGAAGAAGCAAATAAAATTAATAATTAAAGTTGCACATGTCAATTTTTCTGATAATTTTCGCGTGCAAAAAAATAATGAGAAGTTGAGGCAAAAGAAAAATTAGAGTTGAAAGCAGAATCTGCTCCGGCTATAAAGAAAATGAAAATACATTTACCTGCGTCATTTTCTCTCTGTTGGCTTTGGGATTCAAGGGAGCTTCAGTCAAGAGCACAGGATGTTCTTCTGGGGCTACCCTCAATTCGTTGTAGAACGTGTGGTGCCAGATTTTTTCCATGTCGTCCCAATTTGTCACAATGCCGTGTTCAATGGGATATTTAAGAGTCAAGATACCGCGCTTGCTCTGAGCTTCATCTCCGACATAGCTGTCTTTTTGACCCATTCCAACCATGACACCCTAAAGGGAAGCAGTTCATTCACTTAGGGAAAATTTATGGTTCAAGCTGAATTCGCCTGAGAGTTCAATCCTTTTTAGGTAATCCCTGTTGAATGAAAATGCCTAAAGTGCGTAACCAAAACAACATTTGTGAGAAAATGAATTTACGTTGTAAAAAATAGTATCAACAAAATGTCACGCTCAACTCAAGGATGATTCCGATATTTGATTGCAGTTTCTGTAGATTCGGTTTTTAGAGTGAAACTATTTAAAACGTTACGCTAAATACGAATAATTAGATTGCATCTTAGAGATCATTACTAATAACTGATTAGCTCTGAAAAGAGTATTATTTTTAAATTATATAATTTCTTATTGTCAACAATGTAACAGAAATAATTCAACGTTGACGAAAGTATCCTATAGTCGGAAGAGAATGACTCGCCCATTACTGCTAGTTAATCAAAATTTAGATAAACTTTTTGAATTTGTTCAGAAAAAAGATTTTCATCAAATGCGTATTGATCCAAATTGATAAGCCCACCTGATGCCTCGGTCGACCAACGATGCTAGGGAATACGGCTCTAGGTGCATCATCACCAGCAAATCCAGCTTTGCACATACCGGATCCATTATCAACTACGAGAGCAGCTACTTCTTCGTCGCACATTTTTAATGACTGCGGGTTGAGGCTCAAAATAAAATGCTGCTATGACTTTAACAAGACTGTACACTTAAGCATAGGCATATCATGAACCACGGTTTTTTTGTATTCGGCAAGATTTTTCGCGATGTAGGCACAGACTTTTGGGGACCGTCTTCGTACACATGTACAAAGGTTTTTTGTTTGAAGACAAAACGTGCAAAAAAGGTCTCGAAACTCGCAAATTTCGCGCTCACGCGCCGCAAATGAGCAAATTGTGTGTTCTATATATCTTTATAATTTCTGAAATTGCATTTTGAAAGGAAAAATGCCAAATTTTTTGGCGCTTCTCGCGCCGTTTTGAGACGAGTGCTTACTGATTTTTTGCCCCCAGAAACCCAGAAATTGCTAAAATGCGTAACCTAAGGTCGAACAACTCTGTTTTTGCCACACTAAAAAATCGCTACTGTACCATATTATAGTACCCAAAATTCGTGTGTACGAAATGTATGCAAAGACTTTTAGGACCATCTTTGCAAACATGTACAAACGGACCTTTGTACAAAAAAACACTGATGAACTGGATTTACGAAAGGTTCAATGAGAAAACTGATAAAAGGGAACAATGTTGTCTGTGAATCAAATCGAAGGTTTAGAGGGGAAACGAAGGGAATGAAATATCCCGTGGGACCAACCAAAGATTTTTGACAAAAAAGTTGGGATTGATACCAAAGATGAAAACACAAACATTCTGCAAAAAGCTATCAAAACGACTGAAAGGTCAATTTGAGAAGTATATTTGAAAAGACACTGAATGCATTCCTTGAGAAAGTCAAAACTTCACCTAAGATCATCCTGCAATTTACAACATGCAGGGTTTCCAGTGATATGCATACAAGCTGAGAGATTCGATCCATGAATGAGAAATCAGAAATTTTCAAAGGCGTCAGCAAAAACAAGAATAAATCAAATGCCAAAAAGAATGAATTGGAAACGGGATTAACGTAACCAGCAATGCAATCCTGGCTTTAAAAATTTCAGAGGTAAAAACGGCAAAAAGCATTCAAGATAGCAAAAAGCAAACATCTCTACGATACCCTGAGCTCATTGATAAAAAAAACTCCAAAATGAAAGCTGGCAGAGACATGAGATCAAGTCCAGATTCAGGGTTCTTTGACAGATCCAGCTGAAACATTCAAAGTGTCTGATTACAGAGAAAAGAAAGGTATCAGTACAGAGCAAAAAAAAAAAAAAAAAAAAAATCAAAATTATTCAAAAATTATTAAACTGATCAAAAACAAATTAATTAAAGAAGCTTCACCAAAGACAAAACAGCAGTAAATTTTGTTGGGATTGTTTAGTAAAGTTTGTCTGGATTGTTCAAAATTCAGCTCAACTGCACAGAACAGAAGTCACAGTAAGACATTGCTCTGCTGTCTATTGAAAAGAATTAAGCAACCTAAATGAAAATTATATATACAGAAATGGAAGAGACAAAGATGATCTGCACATACTACAAACAAATAGAAAGCAACATACACAGACACAGAATCTGACAATAAGAATCATAAGAGAAGAGGCCACCATGAAAACCTATACTGATACAGAAAATTTCCACAGAGCGAGCTGAATTGATCTGACAATAAAACAGTCAATCAAAACAGACATAATAAAAAGGGAATTAAGCTATTAGCCAAAACTGAGACTGATTGAATCCTTTCAGCACACCAAGAATTTTACCATAGTAACCAAACTTGCAATTGAACAATCTCATTCACACAGCACAAACATCACACAGCGTCTGAAAATTTTAAAAGTTCACGTCTGAAATGCTGTGAACACTTCTATTCAACTGATTGTTGATATAAGAAGCAACAAACACTCTGAAGGTTTCTCCACAGATGAATTCACAAATGATTATTTCACTTAGAATCAGTTCTTTCAAAGATCATCTGGGAGACGGATCTAAAAAATATGGATAACTGAGCTTCTCAGTTAGAAGGATTTAACTTTATAACAGTTTCAAATGATATTTATGATAAACAATCAATGAAGAATGGAAAGGGTAAAATCTCAGTGGAAACCAAAAGAGCAAAAGAAACAGCAGACCACTCACAAATAATCTTTAATATCTCATCAATAAGAGAATCAACGAGAAGAAATAAACTCATTCATTCAATAGTTGCTGCAGAAAAATGCAAGAAAGTTTTTCACTGAGTAAACAAACAAGTTTGAATATGTATTTATCTTTATTCTGCATGAAGAAGAATTCAGAAAACGTTCTCTGCTGTTGATGAAAGCGATATGGATGTAAAAGATGATAATAAAGTCATAATGACACAATGATACAAACTGCAGCAGGTTGGAAGGCAGAGTCAGCGCTTCAGAATCTGTTATGCTGGGAAATGTGGAAGGCCATGGTCTCTCTCGGTTCAGACACAAATTTAGCTAAAATACTGTGCAATAGAGAATTAAACTTTCGTTCGTTGAGTTTATTAATAGCACGATTATGAAGCACCAGGCAAGCATTTCCAGTCTCATATTCAAAACAGAAGGTGATTTACAAACAGCCAGTTGGATGCACACCCTGGACTGAACTAGAATATGTGTTTGATGGCAGCAGTTGAATTGCATGCCTTTAAAAGGAGCTGAGTTTTGTGATTAGTAAAGGTGAACAAGTATATCTTCCGCTTCAAAGTTGTTTGGAAATAAGAATCTTTTGTGCTGAAAGGTAACAGTATGTTTCATATTGAGTTTGTTTGTTCATTCATTTCAGCAAAGGATCTTTGCATTCTATCAGAATTGAACCCGCCCATTCTAAGAATACGGGTTGTAAAAGCAAAGAAACCCAAATCCTCTGCGGAATTGAAATGGAAGAATCTGTCTCCATGAAGAAGGAGAAACTGTCTCATCACAGTTTATGCAAGACTAGCCATACTGCCTGAGAATGTAAAAATCAGCTCAAGTTTGATCCAACATGCTGCTGGAAAGTCCAAATTGAACCGCTTTGTTTCTGCAATCTGAATGAGGATGAAAGGTCCAAACCTGATTGATTCCATACAAACTGCAAAAAGCTGAAGAATGATGGGAGCATTCGTAAACATGGCATCATGTGATCCTGAGAACTTTGAGCCCAGTCAGGACTTCAATCTGACAGATTCACAAACCAGCCTTTGAAATGTTCTGTTACCAAGAAGCAAAGCCAGATGTACAAGCTGAAGAGAACACAAAGCTGAAATGACCAGCAACAGTCTCCAAATTTGATCTTTGAACTACCAATTTTCGGTCCCACTTTCTGATTCTGTCCAGCATACCAGTGGGGGTTCTGAATAGGTATATTTATAAAACTGGATAGATGGAACATTCCATTTAATAATAACAGACCACCAATAGTTGCCAAAGAAGGGTCTTCAAGGAACCAAAGGAATGGCAAGATCTTCCTCAGAGAAGTATCATATTTTTGCCGAATGCACCATCAAACGTTTGACTAGAACTTCAGTCCTGGGACCATTCAGGACCTACAAGGGAAAACGGACCCCCCATGTCGATGACAAAAAGAACAACTTAATTGTACACACTTTTCCTAGCTTAGAAGGAAAGATTAGAAGAAATAACATGATGCAGATTTAGAGAATGAAAAACTACAAGTCTGAGGCAAGCCAAACAGACCAGTCTGTTGAACTCATCCAGAAATATACGTGAACAAGGCAAATGTATCTGAGCAGCCAACACAAGCCATTGCCCACACAGCAATCTGAGAGACATCCAGAATTGAAAAGAAAATTTTTAAATTCCCCACAAAAAAGAGAATAAAGAAATCCTCAGTAAAACCATCAGAAATATCAGGAAACAATGAAAAAAGCTCAGCATTCTCAAAAACTGAATATGCAAATGATATCCATTGAGCTGCTTTGGGATTCAGTAATTGAACATATCAGGAGACAAAGCCAAGAGACACACACACTTTTCAACTATGACTAGGTCCTTGGAGGCCTGGCAGGCATCACCTGATCACCTGATACTACAGACAAAGATACAAAGTCAACATTCTGGGCATTGATATTGCTCCTGACTTCAACATAGATGAACAGACCATCCGCAATCTCAGGTTATGAAGCCATTCATAAACAGGCAAATGTCTGATAGAACAAAGAAATATGTTTAATTGGAACATTCTGAGACAAAAGAGGGATTTAGAGAAACTCCTGCATAAAAACTGCAAAGATAAAGGAAAAACCCATAACTTACCCAAAAACAACAAAAATCTAAAGGCATCTGCCTGAAAACAAAGCTCAGGAAACAAGCAAGAGAAAGAGTACCATACACCAAGGCCAGCCCAAGCTCTCAACAAGCTGAACCCATCAAGATCATCATGATCACCATCCTGATCAACAAAGGCAAAGCTGGCTTCAACACCCACACACATATCATATCTTACACTGCTAATCTGTCTAACCTCCTTAGAACTGATAATTAAGAATGTCCTGCGGACATTCCTTTGTCCTGACATCACATTTTTCTTCCAAAACCCCACATTTTAATACCAAAGACTGGAACAGACAAAGAACACTACTTCACGTAGTCTCCTCAATACTGAATACGAAAATCCTTCCCGGCTGGTTCATTTAAACAAGACATACCTGATGAAAATTCATACACACAGAACCAAAGAAATGATGTTTCAAAACTGGAGCTTCAACTGAACATTTTAAACCTCAAAAGGCAGACAAAAGAGCTGAGTGGATTGAATAATTGATATTTATTCTGAATGAAATTGATCACACTATTCAGAAATGAATTAAGAGAATGTTCCATGAATAATTGAATGAGTTGAAACTAATGACTGAGAATTTTCTGTGTGTGTCTGTCTAGATGTATCAAAGATCTCCTTTTCCATAGGCCTGAAAGCAGACAAATGCAGATTTGAATGTTTGTCACAGAAGGGTTCCAACTAGTATGATGTGTTAAACACTTTGAATGGAGTAGATACATCAGATAAGAATGAGATCATACGGCTCTGTCTACCTTACACCATAACTAGTTTATAAGATAGGATGTAAACAACTCATCTACTCTGAGGGAATCATTCAAGTCTACTTGAACCCTCATTTATTCCTAAGAATTTCTCAGATTCTGTGAATCTAGTTTTCAAAAGCTCCAATCCATGATTGAATTAGAAAGAACTCACATGTCCACCTGAGAATGCAAAAGAGACTTTACTATCAAAACTGATACATCGATAGCTGGGACACACAGGAAAACTAGTTTCTGAGAATGATTGAGGACACAAGAATATGAGAAATCCCCTTTATAACACCAGTTTGGATAGAAACAACTCTTCATGGATGCACACAGACGGATTCCTGAAAATTCCTCAATCGCAAAAATCACTGGAAACAACCGTACAATACAAGGAACCAATGCAAACACCGTGTGTGAAGAAACGAATGGATTCAACACTCATATTCAACCTGAGTGACAAGGACACATTTACAAAAACTTCATAATCAATACTGGCAAACCTGACAATGAGGGAATGTTCTCAAACAACTGACAAACAGAAAAGACCACATATCCAAACTGAGCTGAACCCACTAGACCTGATGCAATGGGGAAATAAATATGTGCTGGGAAATGGTGCTCATCCAAACCTGTTCATAACTGACAGGCGAGAAAAACAAGAGCAAACTACTAACAAATTGACCTTAGAGACCTGCTAAATAACAGGAGCTGAGAATGGGACCATTGATATGTCCATATAAAACACTATTCTTTATTCATTGACTATCCTGATTCCTGAATGAGAAAGAAGGAACAAAATGCAATGAAAACGTATTCATCATCGAGAATGATTAAATTCTGAAACTAAAATTGAACTCCATTGAGCTGCAGAAATTGTTTATACACTAGCTGAAATCACAAAGAACCTAAAGTCGTGTCTTCTTGCAAAATTATTTGAAGATTTATGAACAAATCAGCAAAAAGTGTTTTTTCGGCCCATTTTCAATTGATTTCAATTTTTAAACTTCTGGCAACAACCCAATATTGCGCTTTTGAATGCACCACAAGATGGGAGCCAATTAGCGTACTTATTAAATTGTTGTGGTGCATCATCTTCAAGATTCATGATAAAAATTGAACATCGAAATAGAATATCAACTAAATCAAATTGAATCCCTAATGAGTTGTTAACTACTAAAAATTTGTAGCTAAACCGTATATCTCAAAGCTAAATTTTGTAAAAATGATTAGTGATTTATTGTTGAACGCAAATCTGTAAAAAGTGTTTTTCACCATTTTTAACTTCTGATTTAACTTTTTTGTAACTGCAAAGGTCTCATACAGTTTTTTTCACTCATGTTTTTTTTAGTCTTTTTTTTTGTATCTGGATCCGTTCTGATTTCGCCAGAAATACTTCAAAATCATAAGTTTGAATTTGAATGACATACAGTTTGCACCGAACAAAAGTGCTGTTCTGATTTCACCTTACACGCTGTTCAGCAACTACAATGTTAACTGTGCAAACAAAAATGGAGAACTGTAGTTCATCCTCATGGTTCATATGATCAATTGTTCGAGTCATCAATGATCACACCATGTTGTAAAGGTCCCAAATTTGTTCCAGTGAATGTTGCAACTCCCACCTTCTTTAAGAAATGTTTTGAGCCTCAAGAAAAATGCGTTCAATAAAATAACTTTTACATCTTTAAAACCGTGTACCTGGGAAAATCCGTTTAATGGTAAGTAAAAGTAGTACCCAAGAATATTATAAAAGCAATGATCTTTTCACCAAGACTGACGACACCTTTTCAGCTTCAATACATTGAGCACAAAAAGGCACCTACTTATATACGTAGCAGGTCGAAAATTTGCCAAATGTCAAATAATTGAATAATCGTTGCGTATTCAGTTAATAAGAACCAAGGGTTGTTGCATGACCACAAAGCAAGACTACTTTTAGCTTTTCTCCAGTTAGTTGTTCGAACAATTGATTGAACATAATGCGTCTAAAAAGTCAGAAACCATGAGAGATTGTGAATCGACCGATTTTCACTATGACCCACTTTTGGCAACTGCGTTTTCTAGTTCCAGAATACCAGATCAACATTGTTCGTTAATAGAAAGCAACTTGTACAGCGTGTCCGGCTGCTTTTCGGTTGTGGGTGTCGCTCTTTACTGTCTACATTAGTTGCAGTGGCAACAAAGGAAAAATACCGTTGTGTGCTTTTTAAAAGCAGTAAAGTCCCAAATGCCATTGCTGCCTCACAAAGTTTTATACAAACAAATTAAAGGAGCTTTGCACACAGAGTTGAAGGCAGATGATTCATCTCAGAATAAAATCTGATTTATCCTATGAATAAGACGTCTACGAGTCAAGGTATGACGGTTTGCTGTGCACACCGTGTATCACGTGGTTACTGGTTTAATTGAGTTTGCTCTATGAATGGAATTGATACACCGTAACAATAAAAGGGCAACAATGCAGTTTGCAGAATGACAGAATTACAAAAGTAGACAATCATAATGGCTTCTGTGTGTCCACAATGAAGATTTCTTCAAACACACAAACATCACGTTTCTGACAATGAATCCAGTCAATGTTAAAGACGTTTCATGTTGATTGATCAGTGCTTGATGAGCTGTAATATCCCATTTAGAACCAGAAAAGGTGACAGCAGGAGACATACAATCAAACAAAGGAACAAATAAAGAACCAGGATGCAATTGATAGCTGGATAACTGGTATCTGAAAGAATTTCTCATGCTTCAATGCGTTTTATATATTTTCACACGTTTCACAATCCTCCAATGGGCTATCACAAATGTCCAGTTTGAACAGATTCTACAGCTGCTCCATAAAAGCAAACACTGTTAAACATCACTAGGAATATCAGATTGCTTCAATGATTATCCCGCACGTTTATCTCCAACTATCCTCAATGAGTTTTCCTTCCTTCACAGTTATCTGTCTATAGCTCACACATCACATAATGAATTTGCATATCCATTCTGTACAAGAGGAATGTTCAAAAACTGAAGATACACATCTTCAAATTGTCCTGAAAGAAATGATCCATCTGCTCTGAAAGGAGGACATCAACATGAATTTGAATATCTCACAAATATCATCACAGCATGCTGACTACATCACACACTTCCTGACTTTTTCTCAGACGTTTGTCTGAAATCGCAATGAGTTCCCATTTGTTTCTAAAGGTTCAAAAATGACATCACTATCAACATCTGCTCAAACGACTTCTGTGTTAGTTCATTCTGATGATTTTGTCTCAATGTTTCTGTCTTTTCATGCATTTTTATTTTATATGAAAGGGAACCTGCCACAGGTATCTACAAAGCAAAGAAGATTTCAGATTGATTTGCTGGACACTGAAGATATGTTTGAAAATTTCAAACGAAGACTTACCAGACATGCCAAAAGCAAAGCATATATTGTAATGGATTTGGATTTGAAGTGTTCCATATGGTTGATTGAAGGTACTAAGAAGTTCTGCAGGTAGAAGGCAAGTTTGTTTAACTTTTTATTGTTTTCCAGTTCCATGTACATTTAGCGGTGAAATACAGATGTGAACCCAGTCAAACTCAGAATGTATTGTATTAAAGATGGAAAGAAATCAAGACAAAGTCTGTTCTTCTTAAACTGATCAATTCAGATTATGCAAACAAATGGCCAGATTTCAATGGATGAATGAAGAAGACAAAGACCAAAGTAGATATAAGACCTGATAGTACCCTGAATGAACAGCAACAAATAGCAACAAATATAAAAATATTATGCAAAAAACATACTACGAATAATGACATTATTCACCATACACACAATAATAATTACACAATTTAATACACAACAGCCAGGTTCTAGTTCTGATAACCATTTTGACAATAACACCGTTCCTTTCAAAATTCAAAATTTTCTTCTCTTGTAGTAGAGAATAGCGAAAAATTTCTTGCCAAAATTAATTTCTCCAGACATAGCCGCAGGCCAAACAATATGCTAATCTTCCATTTTTTGACCTGCAAAGGGTTTTAACTTGACGAGGTGACAAAGGCAATATACACATGTAACGTGAAAGCTGAATGATTTTAAAAAACATAAAGTTTTAATTTTTTATGATGTGTCACTCCAAATTTCTAATTGATACTATAATTATCAAATTAATCTGATGATAAAGGATTGATCGTAAATTTTCAATTTATGGTTTTAGATTATTTGGCACCACACATGGACGTTAAGGTCTAGAGGTCTGGAACCCCAGAGTTTCGGAACATTCCCAGAATCCCTTATCCCAGAATGGTATGTTGGTACTTTTTTCGCAATTTCGCCCATTAGGCCCCCATACTTCGTTTACTGCCCATGTATGCTTGACAACTGGATTGTGTGAAACATTAAAACCTCAGTTTTGTGTACACACTATCACATTCATAAAATAATTCACTTGGTTCCATTCAATCGAACGATTTCTACCAATTTTTCTTAGCCAACTGCGTGAAATAGAATAGGATGCCATAAAGAGATTCGGTGCATTTTTATTCTTCAGGACAATCGTTTGAAAGCCGGTGATCAAATCTTGAAGATGAACGACAGATTATTGATTGGTTTGTCATATCATTCAATTGTAATTATGCATATGTTGTACCTAGGGAGTACGCAGGAGTTTTCAAGAAAGGGGCTCGAAAATTGGTGACCCTATATTTCGGGAATGTTCGGCGGTAGACAAAATAAAGTTCATTTTCTGACGTTTCAGAACCTGCTCTATGCATTAAGCACTCAAAATCCAAACTTTTCAACAACAAAAATTACTTTCTCCTAATTGTCTATAATAACGATCCTACAGCGCGAAGCGCCAAAGTTTTGAGATTTTTTGGTAAAATGATACCAATTTTCATTATTTTTCATGCATTATCTTACCTCTCAAAAAATTTCTTAAGGCTAAGGGAGGCGACTGTCTCCCCGCCCCCTGCGTAGCCCAGGGATGTACCAGTATTTATAGGGATGATTGAAATATTGACGCTGAAAATGTATTGATTGCAAAGCACATCGCATGATAACGTTTTACTATAGATCTGTAAATTAAGCAATATTGTGGTCATCGTTATTTGCTTTTTCAATCTCAATTTTGAAAAAGGTTAATACTACTACTATACGAGTAACGCATTTGAAAATTAATTAATCTTTGTCAAAAAGATAGTTAACTCGACGAATGAAATCAATTTGAGTACATTTGAAGTCAATTGCATCTATCCATAACCCAATCTTTTTGGTGATGTCTCATTAGCCCCACCAGTCCCAACAAGCCCCACCATCCCAACAGCCCCACCGTCCCAACAGCCCCACCAAAAATCCCAACAACCCCCACCCGTCCCAACAGCCCCACCCGTCCCAACAGCCCCACCAGTCCCAACAGCCCTACCGTCCCAACAGCCCCACCAATAATCCCAACAGCCCCACCAATCCCAACAGCCCCACCGTTCCAACAGCCCCACCGTTCCAACAGCCCCACCGTCCCAACAGCCCCACCGGTAATTCAAGCAGCCCAAAAGTTAAATATTGGTCTAAAAAATATTGGGTAAGCCGACACTAGAGCGCGCGACATTAGAGCGCCGACATTAGAGCGCCGACATTAGAGCGCCGACATTAGAGCGCCGACCCGACATTAGAGCGTGCGACATTAGAGCGCAGCGACATTAGAGCGCAGCGACATTAGAGCGCGCGTCATTAGAGCGCGCGACTTTGGAAGCGCAGCGACATTAGAGCGCGCGACATTAGAGCGCGCGACATTAGAGCGCGCGACATTAGAGCGCGCGACATTAGAGCGCAACGACATTAGAGCGCGCGACATTGGAGCGCGCGACAGTAGAGCGCGCGACATTAGAGCGCGCGACATTAGAGCGCAGCCATAATAGATGTTTTTCACGTAACTTTACAAAACTTTTCTGCTGATAAATTAAAGAATTCGCCGGAGCGGCTCCCCTGCCCCCCAAAATCAGCCACTGTACACAGTATTTGACGCTCTATCGATTGCTACACAGTACAGTGCTTAAACTTATAAACTCTATTTTTTATTTTAAGTTTAATAAATTCCATATGTGTCTGAAACAGCCAAATTTTTTGCTTTTTTGGCTGTTGACCCACAAGCATACATCAGTATCAAAAAATTTCTGGCGGAGTCGACCGAAAAAAATTTTTTCGGAAAACGCGCATGGTGTTCCGCAACAGGGTGGCTTACATACGTGGGCAGCAAGAAAATTCTGGGGGGTGCAAGATTTTTCAAAGGTCAATGGTGGTTTGCCGAAAAAACACTATTTTTCGACGTTTCTCATCGAGCGCTATACATTGGAATCAAAAAATTGCGAAAAAAACGAAAAAAATTTTCAAAAATTGAATTCTGGGGGTTATTTTGGTTTCTCAGGGGAGGGGTGCATACCACTAACCCCCTCCCCCACGCCCAGGTGTGGTGGCTTAGGTGGTCGATTTCCAAAATGGGATATTAAGTTACAAGTTTTATTATGAAAGATTAATTAGTACATACAAGAGTGTTTTTACTTTTCATGTGTAAAAAGACAGTCATGAACAGCTTCTGCAGAAAATTTGGCAAAAACGGTAAAATCCACATTTTCACAGATATGCAAATTAATTCCCAATTTTTTCATTCTTAGGAAAATCACCATAAACCCGATTTTGTTCCAAATGTGAAGGTAACACAATATATTGTAGATCTTGACAGGGCCTTTAAAATGAACCACATCACAAAAGTACCTATATGATTAGTACATAATGTGCAAAAAAACTTCAAAGTCACCAACCAAACATATGTAGCCCATAATAAAGGGTTAAACAATAAGTTGTACTTAGACTGAATCACAGATGCCTCCTGAATAAAATGGTAATAATTTTATTACTCAATATGCAAAGACGAATTGTTATTTATAAAAAAATACGAAAAACGGAAGAAATTGAAGAAAACAGCACTCACAACATTAATGTTTATGGTCTGAAGAAGTGTACGAAATTCGTGGTCAAATTTTTTCCAGACATTGTCTCTTAAATAGTAAATAATACCTGTCGATAAATAAAAACCATCATGAGTTAGCTTTAGTTTCCTCTTTCGTGATTGCACAAATATATCATTCATTTTTATAGGGTCAAAGTTATAAAAAACAGTTACCAGCCACTTTTTAACCAATAAGAAATATAACTGATTTTCGTAATGTATAGGTATATTTCTGTAAACCAATTTTTAGAAACCAAAAGTTACAATTTTTTTCGTGGGAAAGGAAGTCTATGTCTGCATCCATGACCACACCTGGGCGTAGGGGTTATTGGGGTATGCACCACCCCCAGAAACAAAATACCCCCCAGAAAATCAAAATACCCCTCCCCCAGAATTCAATTTTTGAAAAATTTTTTCGTTTTTTTCGCAATTTTTTGATGCCAATGGATAGTGCTTGATGAGAAACGTCGAAAAATGGTGTTTTTATTCGCCCTACCACCATTTTTAAGGCCATTTTTTGACTTGCAAAAAATCTTGCACCCCCTCCAGAATTTTCCTTGCTGCCCACGTATGTCCATGACGCACCGTTGTAACTGCACTTTAATGTCGCGCGCTCTAATGTCGCGCGCTCTACTGTCGCGCGCTCTACTGTCGTCGCGCTCTAATGTCGCGCGCTCTAATGTCGCGCGCTCTAATGTCGCGCGCTCTTGATGTCGTTGCGCTCTAATGTCGCGCGCTCTAATGTCGTTGCGCTCTAATGTCGTTGCGCTCTAATGTCGTGCGCTCTAATGTCGCGCGCTCTAATGTCGTTGCGCTCTAATGTCGGCGCTCTAATGTCGGCGCTCTAATGTCGGCGCTCTAATGTCGGCGCTCTGATGTCGTGCGCTCTAATGTCTGCATGCCAAAATACTGCTTTTGCGAAAAAACACCATTTTTCAACGTTTGTCGTCGATCTGTATCCACTGGCATCAAAAAATCGTGAAAAAAGCAAGAAAATTTTAAAAATGGAATTCTGTAGGGGGTATTGTTGGATATTTTCATTTTTATGGTAGGTATTTCGCCTTCTGGGGGTGCATACCCCCCCCCCGCACGCCCAGGTATGCCCCTCGCCCACCCTAATTGCATGTGGATGAATCCTGTTTTTTACTGTCTTATAACGTTTCCTAATATCCTGCTGCGTCTGCAGTTTTTTCTAAGCTCATTAAAATGATTTATAAATCGGTTTGCGTTCTCTTTTACACGGCGATTAAATAGAATAAAAAACGATATACTTATCCATTCCGCCATGTATTATTCAACATTTTCACATATTGTTTAAGTATGATCTTAAGTACATGTTATTTTATATAATAAAATCATGCAATATTAATTTTTTATGACAGATATTTTTTTGACTATTTTTCGACTTCGTATATTTCATCAAGACCATACACGAACGTGCAGGTTAACATTTTCAGAATAACTCTACCTGAGAAACTGTTAGACCCGCCAGAATTGAAATATCGGCATTTTTGCGCAATCCGGGATTTTGACTCATTCGAGTCATCTCGCAAGATTAGATTCCTGCTCATTGTGGTCTAGTCTAGACTGCCAGAAAAAAATGAAAATGTTCTGGTGAAAAAAAGGAAAGATAAGTGTTAAAATTAAATGAAAATCAACATTTTCACGCTGATCTGCTTCAAAATAGCCATAAAATGTGGATTAGCGTAGTTTTTACGCTATTTTGACATTCATACCATTTTAAGGTAATTTTTGGCTCAATACTCCTTCTCCAGACCGGTCGTACTGTGTATCTATGATTATAACAATGGGGCAGTTGGAACCAACATTGGCAGCGAACAAATTCTGTGGGTCTGGTGGGGTAAAGTGACCGAGAAATGTGCTAAAAATATAATTCTGGGATCTATCATAATTTGGGGGATTTCCAGAATTTCGGGTTGAGGGGGTTAAACTCTAAACATCCCCTCCCCAACGCTTATGTGTGGTTGGGACAGTGCGACTGTTGGAACGGTAGGACTGCTGGAACGGTGGAACTGCTGGGCTTGGTGGGGCTGTTGGGATTGGTGGGGCTGTTGGAATTATTGGTGGGGCTGTTGGGACGGTGGGGACTGTCGGGACGGGTGGGGCTGTTGGGATTTTTGGTGGGGTTGTTGGGATGGTGGGGCTGTTGGGACTGGTGTAGCTGTTGAGACACAATCATATTTTTTAAGAAAATAAATAAATGACGTTAACATTAATAATTATTATACTTATCTAAAGCACGTTTGTTTATTTTAATACGGTTTTGTATTTAATTGGGCTATTTAAGTTTTAACACACATTTTCCTCGGGGAATTGAAATAGTACTTCAGTAAGAATAATGACAGATCTTATTCATGGTAATTTCCAATGCTTATAATGCTTTCGTTATTTCATTTACATTGGCCGACGAAAGCTTTTAATAACAGATTTGAATTATTTTCGAATTTGAGTTGCTAAAATGATTTTTTTATAATATATTTTTTTAATACGGTTGTCATGTCAGCATACGTGTAACACGGGAAATCTGGGAATCGGGCCCAACAATTTTTGAAAATTGCTTTTCTTAGCCAAAAAACGAAGGGTACACATCAGAAACACTTTTTTTCGACGTTTTGGACAATGCTTGTTCTTTCGTAATCAAAAGATGAAAATATTTTTAAAAAAATTTCAAAAAAATCGAGTACATTTAACAAAATATAGTCAAAAATGTGTTACGGCCCGAAGCGCCAAAAACTTGGGACTTTGAGCCAAAAGTGAGCTGAAACGCTAAAAAAGGCATAAAGGGTGTTCAATAAGTCCGTAGCCTTTTTCATATCAACAAGCAAACAAGTTATTTTTAATTATAATCATCGCCAATGTTGAACGACTTAAGCCCACGTGCTCTGCACTTTTCTACACTCAGTAACCAAAAGTTCACAGGTTCAAAATTAAAAAGCTCATTACAGTAAGCTTTTCCTCGCTCTCATACTCAAAACGTCTATCGCTTATGTCAAGTTTTTTTCTTGGATGTGTGGAAGTCCCTGAAAGCTAAATCCAGCAAAATTGCTGGATTCGCAAGTTTTTGGGGTTGGCAATTGGCGAGGGTCTGCCGGGCGACTGACGCCTTGTGTGTCAAAGCATTATCGTGCAAAATCAGCACACCAATGCTCAAAATTTTCAGTTTTTTGCCTTGATAAACTCGCGCAACTGGACTAACAGCTTTATACAGTATTGCCTATTGGTTGCCCACTTGGCTGGCAGCAAAATAATCACGATTTATCCTCTGTATCCCAGAACAATGACATCATTACCTTGCCAGATGATTTGACAACGCTTGTTCTGATTTCGGGCCGGCCACCATAGTTTCCCAAGGTCAAAAGTTCAGAGTGGGGGGCGGGTGATATCCCAAAATTTGAGACCATTAAATTTAGAATTCTAGCCTTTTTTTGCACGTCAAATATGAAAAATGGCTAAAACATCCTATATAGCATGTTTTAATGTGAAAAACTGCATTTTTAACTACTTTTTGTCTCATTCTGACTAGTTCCGTCACTCTTGTAAGGAAAAATATAAAAATTCATCGAAAGTTTTGGCTTTTCAGATCATTTCAACTTCATTCTAGGTATTGTATGGTTAAACAAGACAGAAATGTCTAGTCGGCGCGGAGCGCGAAAAATTTTTAGTATCTTCGCTGCTTTTGTACCCAAAAATCATTGCAGGATATGTTTCATAGCTCAAAATCGTCTGACAGTGTTTCAAGTCTCGACCCTGAGGTGGGGGTAATACCCCTCTCACCCTCCCCCTATTGGGAATGTGTGTCGGCCACCCTTCTATTCTTTCCATGTGCAGTCGTTTTGTCTAAGGATCATGCCAGTGGACTCTCGTTTTGTTGCCAATTACTCCTTACCTACCGCTCTTTTTAGATCAATATCAAAATGGTGGTGCAAGGCAATGTTCAAAGTTGCCCAATTCTGCTTCAAATCTCATGCGGACAATTAAGGCACCCGACGTGTGCAGTCCACACGTGGGCGTGGGGGGTTTGGTGGGTATGCACCCCCCAGAAGTTGAAATACCTCCCAGAAATCAAAATACCCTCCCAGAATTCAAATTTTGAAATTTTTTTTGCTTTTTTAGCGATTTTTTGATGCCATTGGATAGTGCTCGATGAGAAACGTCGAAAAATGGTGTATTTTCGCCATACGGCCACTTTTAAGACCATTTTTGGACCTTTGAAAATTCTCCCCCAGAATTTCGGATGCCCAGTGCCCACCTATGGTGCAGTCTCTAAATTTTTGACTAGAATCAAACAGACTAAACAGACAGTGCCGACACCAGTGTTCATGATGGCCGCAATCTGCCTAACCTTTTTTGGACAGGTTCTGATGAATAGGTCCCATATGGCTTCAATCTTTTCAAGGGTCATGGCCTCACCTGGGCGTGGGGGTTGGGGTATGCACCCCCCGATAAACCAAAATACCCCCAGAAATCAAAATACCCCTAGAATTCAATTTTTTAAAATTGTTCTTCGCTTTTTTCGCAATTTTTTGATGCCAATAGATAGTGCTCAATGAGAAACGTCGAAAAATGGTGTTTTTTATGCCATACCACCACTTTTAAGGCCATTTTTTCACCTTTGAAAAATCTTGCACCCCCCTCCCAGAATTTTCTTGCTGCCCACGTATGGTCATGGCCACTTGTGGTGCTCCGCGCTAGGCCCCATCTTCAAATGACTCATGGGCCGCATTGAAATGTGTAATATCTAACTTTTTAGTACAAAATGCAAGGCCATTGGTTACATCGATGGCCCACAGCTCACTAGAGATCTCAGCGCTCTTTTGATATTTCAGCATCAAATAAACGGAGATCAAACCCTTGCCCAACTGCCAAATTATTCGACATAAATAAAAGTTGTAAAACTATTGAATCAATAACTATTTAAATAAAAGCATAATCATAATAAAACTTCACAGGTCGCCATCACAGACCCTAAGCATTACAAAAAGTGACGTTTCATGCCATTAGAATGATTTTCCCCAAAAAGATACGGACTTATTGAACACCCCTCCTACTTTTTACAATTTTTACAAAAAAATTGACAATTCTGAGGGGTTACAGCCATTTTGCGGTGTCAGTAATCATTCTTTTGGGGAAGGTCAAACCCCCCTCAACCCTCACCTTAACAAGAAGTATTGTTGTCAGAATGCAAAGAATGCATTTTTTGGAAAAAGGTAGATAGAAGGCGAATAAAACACAATTTTTTATGTTTATCTTCGAGCTCTGTCGCAAAAAAAAACAAAAAATTCTTAAACATTTTCAATTCTGAGGGTGTGCAGGGTTTTTGAATTCTAAGAGATCAGAACATTTCCACGCTATGTGAGATCACAGTTGCTTGACAGGATATACTCCCGCTCAGGCGATCAGAATATTAAAGTACAATGCACAGAAGCATGATCAATGCGTCACTGTCACTGTTGTGCATCAACCGCAGAAAAGCGCTCATCGATATGACGAGGCGACAGAATGTGCAAATTGTTCCATGGATTCTGACAAAATAAGGTAGGTACCTACTCTAATGAATTTGAGCTTGCTTGATGATTGAAATCGAAATTTGATTTATTAACTTCATAATTGGCATCCTTTAAACGTTAACGTGTTTTAAGCAAGACGAATGCAACATGACGATTTGAATATGTTTTTAGTTGCTAATAATTTCGTGTTTCTATAATGATTTCGAAGCACATTATGATTTCTAAAAATGCACTCTTTGAAGTGTAATACTTGAAGGATGGTAGCTATACTTGGGCGTAGGGAGTTGGGGGTGTGCACCCCCAGAAGGCTGAATACCCCAGAAACCAAAATACCCCCATAGATGCACAAGGTCAGGTTGGCCAGGGAGGGGTAAAAGCGAGATTTTTGTGTCAGGGAGGGGTAAAATCCAGGATTGTTACTACAGTAAATTGAGTTTTGGCTTAGTTTTACGTCAATATCGCTTAAAAATGCACTATTTTTGCCTCAAATTTCTTGACAGAACTTAAGTTTTCGACGCTTCAGCAGTGGGTAATACCCCGCTCTCACACCTCCCTATGTGCATGTATGCCCCCCAGAATTCAATTTATGAAATTTTTTTTCCGTTACTTTTTCGCAATTTTTTGATGCCAATGGTTAGTGCTCGATGAGAAACGTTGAGAAATGGTTTTTTTGGCCATACCACCATTTTTAAGACTATTTTTTGACCTTTGGAAAAACCTTTCACCCTCCCCCAGAATTTTGGTGCTGCCAACCTATGATGGTAGACTTCAAACTCGTGATTATTATTAGGCGTTAAAATTCTAATGTTACCAATTTATTTTGACTTTTAAGTATTTTTTACATCTCTACTAAAACGGTGAAAAGGTTTTTAGTCTGGGGTTAGGGGCGGGATTCAGACCACACGTGTTCTCGGAGTTTAGACCCCATAAAGATACTGATCCCCGCAAAAAATGGCGTCCTTCAGAATAGTCGGTTTTCCGAAAAAATGTTAGAAACTGTAATGTTTCGAGCGTTTTGTTAACTATTGAAGCTCAAAAATTTTTTGGTGCTTATATTCATTTTTTGACTATTGGTTAATTAACTCAAATTTTTCGATTTTTTCGACTTTTTTGTTTTAATGTTCTAGAAAAAACGAGCATGGTCTGAAATATCAAGAACAGTGTCCTTAATGTACACCCACCGATTTGTAGTCCAAGAAAGATAATACCCACGCAGATTACGGTAGACTCTCCAGAGTTCAATTTTTGACGTTTTTGCGATTTTTGTCAGTTTCTGCCCCATCTAGACCCCTAACTTGGTTGCTGCCCATTGTAGCTGGTTTATTTATGGACTTTAGTCTGCTTCACATAAGCTTGTGGTTTCTCTTCTTCAAATCAATTCAATGTATTCTGGAAAATGGTTTACAAGAGCTAAAAGTTGTTAAATGAAGGCGCAAGCTTATGTGAAACAGACTACACATGCCAAGCATGCAGTTGGCCCAGAAGAGAAATTTGATTTTTCTGAAATTAGGCGAGAATAGCATGATCTTATTTTAGGGAGAGGGAAATTCGTGCAGCCGCTTTCATTTTTTTGTAATTACTCAAATACGTTTTGCAAATCAGAGTAGTTTTTTTGCCATTGAATTTGATAAGTGCATTGAACAACCTGTAATTCAACTTGCCGACTTGGTCATTCATTCGTATTTATATGTACTTAACGAAAGAGTGCATGTTTGGAATAAAAAAGCTTAATTTAAAATTTTATTTTTAATTTTTATTCTAATTCTATCGCTGCAAAGCCGACATTAATTACCGAGAAGCACACAGTGAGAAGAGATTATAATAACTGACTGTAAAGACTGCTTTATTTTACGAATTATTTTATTTATGCTTATTCTTTTTCTTATTCTTATTTTATTATCGTACGGACCCCGCATGTCTTTAGACGTACAAAAGAAAGCAATAAGTAAGATCACTTTAATTCAAGCAATTTTTCCAAATGAAAAATAATATCGAACGATCAACTATTATATATTTTGTACCCTGTGTTAAGCGAAAAGATTATAGACGAATGGTATACGCTTAATGAATGTCGGGAAGATTACCTGACAAGTGGTTTTAGACGATTTTCTTGGCACGCTCTATCGGGACTTTGCGCGAAATCAAATGGTTCTAATTCAGTGGACCATATCGGTAATAAATCAAGGATTAAATCACTCTTTTGCTCAAGATGGATTGACAAGAGAACTAAATTGTCGTCGACATTTTGCCAGAGGCGTTCCATTTCTTGCAGTCCATTTAAGACATTGCTCTGCAATTCAAGAACTGAGTGCAACGATTCGCTGAGCGAAGAACTGTACTTAATTAATCCGAATAGAACAAATGCTGATTCGGACAAACAATACGAGATTCTTGAAGTACGATGCAAGGTAAACAAACTTTTTCTACGACAATTTTTATGTTAATTTAAATTTTGATTAAGATTATTTGCTTACTGAGGTTTTACACGAAAACTACCTGAAAATTGAAAAAATGTGTGACATATTAATTAGGCCTGCTGAATACAAAAACCCAATTTTCGTCATCCTTTTTTAAAATCATCTGTTCTAATATCAGCATTTACTATGTGAATTTTCGACCGCATGTCAGGCCTGACCTGCAGAATATCGACCATGGAATGCTTCAGTCACTGTATAGAAATTAATGACCTCATATGAAAATGTAAAGATCATAATCAAAGCGATTGATAAAGACATCAATCACCGTCCGTTATATTTTTGTGTTGCGTAGGTATTATATATAATTATACTAGCAAAGAAAAATGCTCCGATGGAAAAAAGGGGAATATACTTGGGATTGTGAATTATCGAGGATGTTAAAGGAGGGGACTAGAAAAAATCTCCCTATGTTATATGCCAAAAATCGCAAAATATGTTAAAAATCAGACTTTCTCTGAACAATGCAAAAAAATCGAAGTATATTCTGCGGTCTCTGAAAAAACGTATTATTTTAAAATAATTTTTCTGATGGACATAATATCTTAAAAGCATATTACGTAATGCAACTTTTTGCAGACTTCATTCAACTTTGAGTTGCTTAATAATGTGACTGAAAGTGAAATGCTGTTAACAAATCATAATTAAGTTGTTCGTATTTCGTTATTACTAAGCATGTCACTTAGCAGATACAGCCATTCTAAGTGTCAAAGTGCAAGCAATATTCAAATTCCCGAAAAATTGATTGAAAAAGCAGCGAATTAGCAATGCAGTAGCTAAGCGAATTGAATGAAATAGTACATATCGATGCATTCAAGACAATCGATGATATTGTTGGTTCAAAGCAGTAGGAAACACGGAAGCTGACGTGCAACAGACCTTATGTAGATACTCTTGTTACACATGTCTACAGCAATTGTTTACTAAACTTTTACATTTTTCAAAGGCCGCAGAATATACTTCGATTTTTTGCATTGTTTAGAGAAAGTCTCGATTTTTACATATTTTGCGATTCTTGGCATATAACATAGGGAGATTTTTCCTAGTCCCTCCTTTTACATCCTCGATAATTCACAATCCCAAGTATATTCCCCTTTTTTGTTCCATCGGAGCATTTTTCTTTGCTAGTATCCCCACTTTTAATTAGCAAGATTTGGAAATACAATACTAGATTTCATTTACTGTGCGGTTCTTCTAATGATTGAATGGTTTAAACTTTACAAAGCTACTAGTTGTAGAAGAAACAAACATTCTGATTAGTAATTCTTATGTTACGTAGAACATCCTGTAAAGAAATATGCTTACAAAACTTTCTAGAGCTCAACTTAATTTACATTTTAAACTTTACACATGAGTGTAAAGAATTTTAGTGGGATTAATAATTTCGATATTGCTCTGATATAACGATCAGCATTTATTAAGGAATGAAACCTCTATAATGTTCCAAGAACAAATTAACATTAGGTGTTAATCACTTTACACTACTCTTCATGCGCCCCTAGCAGACGTATCACATCTGTTTCCATATATATTTTACGACTTTAGAGAAAAAATAAGTTACCGTGAGGCTCTAGAAAGAAGCTTATTATATAGTGTAAACTTTACACTAGCAACGAGTGTAAAGAAGATTTTAGTCGGATTTGTAGATTCGATATTACTCGAATATTACGATCAACATTCATGAAAAAATTACGTCTCCATAACGGTTTAATGACAAATAGACACAGATGTAAACCACTTTACATCACTGTTGAGTGTAAACAAACGCGCCCAGCTGACGTCCCTTATTTGATTCCATGTAACTTTTCAGATTTCGGCAAAAAATTTAGGTTTTTGCAAAGCTCTAGAACGAAGATAAACCACTTTACATCACTGTTGAGTGTAAACAAACGCGCCCAGCTGACGTCCCTTATTTGATTCCATGTAAATTTTCAGATTTCGGCAAAAAATTCAGGTTTTCGCAAAGCTCTAGAACGAAGATTAATTAGCAGTGTAAACTTTACACAACCACCGAGTGTAAAGAGGATTCTAGTCGGATTTGTAAATCTGATATTACTCGGATATTAAGATCAACATTTATGAAAAAATTGCATGTGTACAATGGTCTGAGGACAAATAAACAATGAGTGTAAACTACTTTACATCACTGTTGGATGTAAACAAACGCGCCTACGTGACGTCTCACATTTGATTCTTTGAAAATTTCTGACTCCAGGAAAAATTAGGTTTCTGGAATGCTCAAAATCGAAGATAAAAACATATGTAGTGTAAACTTCGTGTAAACACCTAGTGTAAAGAAGATTTTGGTCAGATTCATAATTTTGATATTGTTCCGATATTACGATTAATGTTTATGAAAAAATTAAGTCTCCATATTGTTCTATGAGCAAACTAACAATAGGTGTAAACCACTTTACAACACCGTAGAGTGTAAACATATGCGCCAGACTGGCATATCAAATTTGGTTCCTGGTCCATTTCTAGACTTGATAATCGGGTCCCTGACTCATAACCGGAGAAGCAGGCAGAAAAAACAAGACAGAAACGCATTTTAAACAGCAAATTTTTGACTTTACACTCGCTAAATATTAATGTATAGACAATTTGCTTTGACATGCACCCGATATAAAGCACTTTATTTTTATTCTATTGGACTTATCCCGACTTCTGGACGGAGAAAGTGGCGAACAAAAAACGCAACAAAAACGTATTTTCCATCATTTAGAACACTGTAAACTTTAAAATTCCGTACCGAACTCCCCATTGAGTTTAAAGAAATTCGGGTCGGTACAATTTGTAGCTTTTAAATCGTAGTACATTCCTGTGTGCCAAAATTCTCTTGCAAAAATTATTTGGTATGATTTATTAATCAAAATTCGGAAAAACGTGTTCTTTTCGCCCATTTTTTACCTCTGATTTCGAACTTTACACCCCCATAAATAACTCAATATTGCGTTTTTTTAAATGCAGTTTGCTGCGATGTGTAGCCCCTCAGAGGCACTTTATTACTGCTGTATTCAATTCACCCTGACTCATAAGCGAAAAAATTTGGCAGAGAAATCTTACTTAAAATCAGTTTTTTACACCATCCACTAGAGTGTAAACTTTAAACCCCAGGATCTAACTCACCATAGAGCGTTGAAGACTTTGCTTATATGCAGAATGTAGCCCTTGATCCGCTCTACATTTCTGTCAGAAAACATTTCAAAAAACTCATAAGCGGACTTAGTATCAGACATAAGCAGGTTGAAAACTCGACCAAAAGTGCTTTTTCACCCCCAGATTTTCGCACTCTTTACACTGCCCATTCGATAACTAATGCGAATTTCAAAAAACAAAAAAGTGCCCATCTGTAGAATTCATCCCTCTATTATCCTATGCTGTTCAATTCTTCGAGTCATCAATACTCAGTTGTTCACATGCCGCATTATAAATGTCCCAAAATTTGTCCTATGTTATAACGTTACACAAAAACTTTACACCTTCTTTACACAGTCATTTTTGAGTTTCAAGAAAAACAAAAAAACCGTGGGCAGCGAATTTTTTTATTATCTTTCTTTTAAAAAAACCGCGCCTTCCAGAAGTGTCCCGTTATAGCTGTAGGGGGGTGCACAGGTGTTAGGGGTACCCAAGTATATTATAGGTACGCGCTAACGCGCTACCTATGATAAATAATTACTGAAACAGTTTTTGAAAATACTATTTAATTCACAAATTTCGTGAGCGCATGTGCATATGCGAGTTACAAGCTGTTCTATTACTCTTTGAAACAGTCCTCAGAGATTTAATTAGTTTTGGGCGATATTTTCAGAGATGTATGACAAAAGGCTTGCTAAGGTTTCGATTCAATTTAATTTTAGTGTACTCAATTTTGTTGAACGAAATGTGAATTTTTTCATCTCTGGAAAACGCAACTGCATGATTGGTTAGCATCACAAGCAATCCTAAGCATCGTGGAAACAATATGAAGAAAATAGTGACAAATGTACGGTTTTCTGATAAGGAGGGCTGATTCCAAACTTTTTTCTAAAACTGTCAAAAAAAGCCCTAAACGCTGTTAATTTTGCACCGAATAGTGTTTCTGGCTGTTTTCTAGCAGTTAAAAGCATTTGTAGTGCAATTTTTTCGAAAAAAATTCAAAAAAACTGAAAATCGTTTGCAGTGAAAAACTAAAATAGGTTGCTTAAGTTTCATTTAATGCAAAACCTGATGCAAAGCATCGGAAGAATTCAGGAAATTGAGACTAAGTGTTTGCAGCCAAAGGTTAACTCAGGCTATCGTAGGTCTCTCCACGCTTATGAAATACAATGTTACTAGAGGAAACTTGCCAGAAGTTTCGCTCTGACACAAAAATAAGGCCGCTAGACTGTCATGGAAGCCACTAATGTAATTAGGAATAAACATCAGACACGAAGCGCCGAAAAATCGGTAAAAATGACAGATAACAAAACCTTAGAATAATGCACACCCAGCGCCTCATCACCAATTTTCTTGGGTCGACAGAGGGAACAACCGCTCCCAAATACGCGCCTGTAAGCCTGCATTCCAGACTTTCATAAGCCGCATTTCAGACTTTTTAGTTGAATTACGCCTAAACACTGTTATATCGATCTGTTATCACTTAACCTGGACGCATATGTTAAAAATGTTATTTAAGCGATTTTTTTATTATTTCAGCCATTTGCAAAGTTCCGTTCACTATTACAGAAGTACAAGACAGAACATCGAAGACCGAACGCTTCTGAAGCTTTGCCACTCATCGATTTTGATCAAATTGGCGCATCCGATCCCATATCATTTACGAAAATCACACGCCTTTAAATTTATGTTATTAATACTTGCTAAATTATGTTAGACATCATTCACCTACTACAGTAGAACGGTATACAAGAAAGAAATGTATCATGCGGTACATTTGAAGCTGGGACTAGAATGCGCCGTAAATGGCAGGACTTTGGGGTTCTGGGAAATTACAGAGCTATATAGCAGTCTTGAGAATCAAAAATTAATAATTTAGTCGAGCAATTTAATCTGTTTGCTTCTATACATACACGATGGCGTGCCAAAAAGCACCTACATATCATAGGTAGCGCGTTAGCGCGTACCTATAATATACTTGGGTACCCCTAACACCTGGGCACTCCCCTCTAGAGCTATAACGGGACACTTCTGGAAGGTGGGGTTTGTTTTTAAAAGAAAGATAATAAAAAAATTCGCTGCCCGTGTTTTTTTGTTTTTCTTGAAACTCAAAACTGACTGTGTAAAGAAGGTGTAAAGTTTTTGTGTAACGTTATAACATAGGACGAATTTTGGGACATTTATAATGCGGCATGTGGACAACTGAGCATTGATGACTCGAAGAATTTAACAGCATAGGATAATAATGGGATGAATTCTGCAGATGGCACTTTTTTTGTTTTTTGAAATTCGCATTAGTCATCGAATGGCAGTGTAACGAGTGCGAAAATCTGGGGGTGAAAAAGCACTTTTTGGTCGAGTTTTCAACCTGCTTATGTATGAAACTAACATCCGGCTTTGAGTTTTTAAAATGTTTTCTGACAGAAATGTAGAGCGGATCAAGGGCTACATTCTGCATATAAGCAAAGTCTTATACGCTCTATGGTGAGTTAGATCCTGGGGTTTAAAGCTTACACTCTAGTGGATGGTGTAAAAAACTGATTTTGAAGTAAGATTTCTCTGCCAAATTTTTCCGCTTATGAGTCAGGGTAAATTGAATAGAGCAGTAATAAAGTGCCTCTCAGGGGCTACACATCGCAGCAAAGCGCATTTTAAAAACGTATATTGAGTTATTTAGGGGTGTAAAGTTCTGAAATCAGAGGTAAAAAATGGGCGAAAAAACACGTTTTTTCCGAATTTTGATTAAAAAATCATACCAAATAATTTTTGCAAGATAATTTTGGCACACAGGAATGTACTAAGATTTAAAAGCAAAAAATGGTACCAAAGTTTACAGAGTCCTAAATGATGGAAAAAAAACGTTTTTGTTGCGTTTTTTGTTCGCCACTTTCTCCGTCCAGAAGTCGGGATAAGTCCAATAGAATAAAAATAAAGTGCTTTATATCGGGTGCATGTCAAAGCAAATTGTCTATACATTAATATTTAGCGAGTGTAAAGTCAAAAATTTGGTGTTTAAAATGCGTTTTAGTCTTGTTTTTCTGCCTGCTTCTCCGGTTATAGTCAGGGACACGATTATCAAGTCTAGAAATGGACCAGGAACCAAATTTGATATGCCAGTATGGCGCATATGTTTACACTCTACAGTTTTGTAAGGTGGTTTACACCTATTGTTAGTTTGCCCATAGAACAATATAGAGACTTAATTTTTTCATAAACATTAATCGTTAATATCGGAACAATATCAAAATTACGAATCTGACCAAAATCTTCTTTACGCTAGGTGTTTACATAAAGTTTACACTACATATGTATTTATCTTCGTTTTTGAGCATTCCAGATACCTAATTTTTTCCTGGAGTCTAGAAATTTTCGAAGAATCAAATGTGAGACGTCACGTAGGCGCGTTTGTTTACATCCAACAGTGACGTAAAGTAGTTTACACTCATTGTTTATTTGTCCTCAAACCATTGTAGACATGCAATTTTTTCATAAATGTTGATAATAATATCCGAGTAATATCAGATTTACAAATCGGAATAAAATCCTCTTTACACTAGGCGGTTGTGTAAAGTTTACACTGCTAATTAATCTTCGCTCTAGAGCTTTGCGAAAACCTGAATTTTTTGCCGAAATCTGAAAATTCTTACATGAAATCAAATAAGGGACGTCAGCTGGGCGCGTTTGTTTACACTCAACAGTGATGTAAAGTGGTTTATCTTCGTTCTAGAGCTTTCTGCAAAAACCTAATATTTTTGCCGAAATCTGAAAATTTACATGGAATCAAATAAGGGACGTCAGCTGGGCGCGTTTGTTTACACTCAACAGTGATGTAAAGTGGTTTACATCTGTGTCTATTTGTCATTAAACCGTTATGGAGACGTAATTTTTTCATGAATGTTGATCGTAATATCCGAGTAATATCGAATTTACAAATCCGACTAAAATCTTCTTTACACTCGTTGCTAGTGTAAAGTTTGCACTATATAATAAGCTTCATTCTAGAGCCTCACGGAAATTATTTTTTCTCTAAAGTCGTAAAATATATATGAAACAGATGTGATACGTCTGCTTGGGGCGCATGAAGAGTAGTGTATAAGTGATTAACACCTATTGTTAATTTGTTCTTAGAACATTATAGAGGTTTTATTTCTTAATAAATGCTGATCGTTGTATCAGAGCAATATGGAAATTATTAATCCCACTAAAATTCTTTACGCTCTTGTGTAAAGTTTAAAATGTAAATTAAGTTGAACTCTAGAAAGTTTTGGGAGCATATTTCTTTACAGGATGTTCTACGTAACATAAGAATTACTAATCAGAATGTTTGTTTCTTCTACAACTAGTAGCTTTGCGAAGTTTAAACCATTCAATTATTAGAAGAACCGCACAGTAAATGAAATCTAGTATTGTATTTCGCAAATCTTGCTAATTAAAAGTGGGGTACTAGGAAAGAAAAATGCTCCGATGGAACAAAAAAGGGGAATATACTTGGGATTGTGAATTATCGAGGATGTAAAAGGAGGGGACTAGGAAAAATCTCCCTATGTTATATGCCAAGAATCGCAAAATATGTAAAAAATCAGACTTTCTCTAAACAATGCAAAAAATCGAAGTATATTCTGCGACCTTTGAAAAATATAAAAGTTTAGTAAACAATTGCTGTAGACATGTGTAAAAGAGTATCTGCATAAGGTCTGTTGCACGTCAGCTTCCGTGTTTCCTACTGCTTTGAACCAACAATATCATCGATTGTCTTGAATGCATCGATATTTACTGTTTCATTACAATTCGCTTAGCTACTGCATTGCTAATTCGCTGCTATTTTCAATCAATTTTTTGGTAATTTGAATATTGCTTGCACTTTGACACTTAGAATGGCTGTATCTGCTAAGTGACATGCTTAGTAATAATGAAATACGAACAACTTAATTATGATTTGTTAACAGCATTTCACTTTTCAGTCACATTATTAAGCAACTCAAAGTTGAATGAAGTCTGCAAAAAAGTTGCATTACGTAATATGCTTTTAAGATATTATGTCCATCAGAGAAAATTATTTTAAAATAATACGGTTTTTCAGAGACCGCAGATCATACTTCGATTTTTTGCATTGTTTAGAGAAAGTCTGATTTTTTACATATTTTGCGATTTTTGGCATATAACATAGGGAGATTTTTCCTAGTCCCCTCCTTTTACATCCTCGATAATTCACAATCCCAAGTATATTCCCTTTTTTGTTCCATCGGAGCATTTTTCTTTGCTAGTATATTAGATATTCAGATTCATTTTTGCAGGAGTTTCTTAAGTTAATGATATACATAACATATTTACATAAGCAGGAACCTTGTATCTAAGTGTATTGTTCTGAATAAAGCGTGTTTGCATTTTTTATCAGAATCTATATCGAAATTTATATATATGTGTGTATATGCGCGACCAGAATTTGGGGTAAGTCACATCTTAAATTTTCTAGTGTCAGAAAAGACCAAAAATTATGGATAGACAAAAAGCACCATTTTTATAGTACAAGAGTATGAGGAAACCTAGGAAGATATTTAAAGAAAATATACAGACTTGCGTTAAACATTTTGTTGATTTGTACAAAAGCTCCATGTAATCACTTTATAAACAAAAAGTCACTAAATATAGCCAGGCATGATGCAGCTGAGGGATACTGGGGATCAGTTTCTGCTAAATGTTGAAAGAATGAGTATTTCTAAAAGTCTCGAGAAAAAATTAAAATTGTTGAAGCACATCTGACAGATTGCGCCAAACATTCATACTTCACGCAGGATCGCGTCGCAGGATTAAATGGCGTGACTTTTTCTGAAAATAGCGCAACTTGCGAAAATCGTGCGACTTGACGTATCGCTTGATCCATTCATACTTCTTGCGTAACATCGCGCGATAATCCGCAAAAATCGACGCATCGCGTGTTCCATTCATACTTGCTGCGAATTTTCGCAAATTAGGTTTTCCTGCGATGCAACGTGCGATTTTTTCTGCGATTGCGAAAGATCGCACGATTTTTTCGCGCATTTGTTCTTTGTCCTTCTCTCGACTGACCTCATTACAAATTTAAAGCATTGTCTATTTGATATGCGCAGTTCGAACATGAATTCGACCTTTGCGCCATTTACATAATGGCCGACTAGGGCCGTAAATCGTCAAAATTTACATTTTAATCGGAACTGCATGTATAAAAAACGCGAATTCGCGTCAATCTCCAATTTTGCGAATTCGCGTCCGTCGTCAATTTGTTGCTCTAAAAATAGTAACTTTTGACACTTTTCGCGCAAAAACACGCGATTGAGTATGAATTGCAACGTGAATTATCGTACGATGAAATTTATGAAATGCGCGATTTATCCTGCGTTGCGATATTCGCAGGAAGTATGAATTGAAAAATCGTGCCGCAGAAAATCCTGCGATTCGCGCGAACAATTATTCGCGCGAAAGTATGAATTGAATTCGCGTGCAAATCTGATCCTGCGAGCTGCGATTTTCGCAAGTTCGGCGCAATGCGTGGAGTATGAATGAGGCTTTACGCCTAAATTGTTCTTTCATTATATTTTTGAATTCCAAACAGTCCGAGTTTGACTAAGACAAGGCGAAAACAGAAAATTCTTTGACAATTCGTTGAATTATTTATTATCTATACCAAAATCAGCTATAAAAAATATTCACGAATTATTTTTGTAGTCAAGCTTCAAACTAGATTTAAAATATTTTAAATAAATAATTTAAAATAATTTAAAATAATTCCAATTTAAAATAACGAAAATTTTTTAAATTTATTTTATTTTCTTCTAAAGCTCAAAGAGTCCGCCAAGAGATGCTTAAAATTGCCATTTTGTATGTATCTCAGAGTTAATAAGTGAAGAGATATTTTGTTTAATCATTTTAATTTTTGTCTGGTAGGTCAGAGCTTGACGTTTAAAGGTAATTTAGAAGCCAAACAAGCGGTAAATTCTCAACATGTGAGATCACACAAAACAAGCATTTACTTAGCTAGGGCTAAAACAGAATTTTTTGAAAGCAACACAAGCATTCAATTGTTGTACTTCAAAAACGACATTGCAGTGTAGAAAGAGGTAAGCGAATAAGGATTTACATTGAAGGACTCAAACCCGGACCACGGTTGACCGGACCGCTGCACTTACCAAGTTAGCTATATCTCAACTTTTGAAGTTGCCAACCGAAGGTCGAATTTCTCAGAAATTGTGTCTTAAAGTTATAGAACCTTGTGCTAGATCGAAATGTTTCAATCAATTGTAAATCAATTGCATTGATTTCTCTTGCTCTTGACTTTGCATATGTATGCTGATATGACCATCGGCATGATCGGTCCTTTTGATTGAAAACACGGATAACAATCGGTCTATTATGTACATAAAAAATACAAAAATCATCAGTAACTGGGCCCGGTTGCTCCACCCTAATTCTAAAGGTCAGTCGGTAGCTCGAGTTTACATTAACTCAACCATTAGCATTACGGATAAACCTTAGTTATTGATTTCATTGAGGCTCGTAAAAATTGGGTTGATCGGCTCGACGATTATAATTAATTGGATATTCATTGAATTAAGCTAAAGGACACCATCAAAGAAGCCATTAACAAAGACTTCTAATGATAGCGTTAAAGGAAGTTATATGGTAGCATTAAAGGAAGCTTAATTGATGTTCTCTTGTCTGCAAAGAATGCAGTCATTAGAAGCTTGAATTGCAAACGAATTAATCTAAGATAAAGCAGTTACATTGAGGCGTCTTTACATTTTCATTACATTTTATTACATTTTATTACGTCATTACATTTTCATCTCGTGCCAGCGGATTCAGGATTTTCTGACTGCTGGGCGATATCCTAAATTTTCCGAATAATGTGAAAAATTGTCCGAAAATCCGTCCATTACGCTTAGAGTATCGATTTTCCGCCGTCTTTAGATAGACGGACTTATCTTTGATCCGAAAAAAGTTAAAAATTTTCGAAACTTTACTAAAAAAGTGCAGAATAAATGCAAAAACTCTTCACAAAGCGCCGGAAAAATACTCGAGAAATCCTTGTAAGAAATAAAAAATATTTATTTGCCTGAGTGTCCAGGACATTTCGCATTTTACACTATGCTATTTTCCTTGCGACTTTGTTTTTATCCTTGTGTTTTTTTCCGAGTATTAGTATACTCTTCTAACGTCAAAATAAGCTTTCTGGAGCGACAGAAAAATTAGTAAATAAGTTAAAATTAAGGACTTCTTATCCCTTCATAATATTCTGCCTCATATAAATTGAGTGCAATTTATGTGTGCTGACGAGGGGTCCGAAACGGCGACGTCGAACTGACGGCGCGACGCCGAAACGACGACACCGAACACCGAATTCGGCGTGCTCTCCTAGCAAAATTTCTTTTTCTCAATCAATTTTCAACCGTTTACAAAATTTTTTCTTGTCACCTACGTACATATGATAAATACGAATGGGTGTGATGGTATGGAGCATGGATGAACTTATATGAATCTGAAAGACCCTCAATATTCTGTACTTTATTGGAATTGAAACCCTAATGCCCATGTGTGGTTCGGAAAATTTTCAGCGGTTTATACGCTACATGTCTCAAATTCTGACTCTCTATACATACTTCTCTTGGTTGACTCGCAAAACCATTATTGCACATACACTGAAAATGACACGTCCTTGTACCTATAATCTGTTTCACACAAATTTTGCTCAAATTTTAAAAACAATGTCCGACAATAAGCCGATATATTGCGATAATAGCATTGATTTGATCATAGGTAGCGCGGTAGCGCTACCTAAATATACATACATGGTCACCTTTTTCTTATATGTTTATCACAGCGAGTGCGAATTTTGTGTCCCCCCATCACAGCAACAACGGCACACACCTGGGAGGTGCGGTTTTTTAAACGATTGGTAATTAAAAAACTCGATGTACCATTTGTTTCTTTTTGTTTACACTCAATACCGAGTTAGCAATGAGTGGGTAAAGCGTAAACCGAAAAATCAAATAATTTGCGGAGGACCATTTTTTTAAATGTTGCTTGCACAAAAATGTAAAGTATACGGGTTTTTTACTCTTTGCGTGTTTTCAGCTTATCTAACTCAATTTTGGTTTCTGTGCAGTCTGATTGGTTTTATAATGTAGAGGGTTACAATATCTCAAGGACCAATTTTTTTCTTCTAACGCAATATTTCTTGATCTGTGATCGTTTTAGTGTAAAGGATTCGAGACGAAAAACGAAATTTCTTCAGCTACTCCGCTAAGTAGGCGGAACATGCTAATTATGCTTAAAATGTACCCTGACCTTAGCGTTACAGATCCTAGTTTATTTTGTTTCTATACACCCAATATTGCGTTATAAGCACAAGTGTAAAGTTTACACTGAGAAGCACTTTTCAGCCCAGAGCATTTGGTATCAAACAATTTGCGGAGGGCCAATTTCATTTTTAAAAATGTTGCCCTGAGTTGTAAATTACGAATGTGACATTAAAATTCTTTACACTCAATGGTTTTTGCACAAAAGTGTAAAGTATACGGGTTTTTTACTGTTGGCGTGTCCTAAAGCTTATCTAACTCAATTTTGGTTTCTGTGCAGTCCAGTTGGTTTTATAATGTAGAGGGCTACAATATCTCAAAAGGTAAAATTTTTTTCTTTAATGCAATATTTCTTGATCTGTGATCATTTCAGTGTAAAGGTTTCGAGACGAAAAAAAATTTCATCAGCAACTTGCATCCCCCAGAATCTCGGCGCTGCCCACCCATGGATATATTGGCCTAAAATATTAAATAAAAGAATGGAACTAGCAAAGAAAAATGCTCCGATGGAACAAAAAAGGTGAATATACTTGAATTTCTTCATTGTTAAAGATGTAAAGGAGGGGACTAGGGAAAATTTCCCTATATGCGCAGAAGCCATAGGAATGTGCTAAACAGTTAGACTTCCCCTAAACAACGCAAAAATTGAAGTATATTCTGCGGCCTATGCGCGTTTCTGCAGATTTTCCGTAGTAATTTCGATTACGATAGCGAGTATTTTGATTACTTCATTTTAGAAAATATTAAAGAAATTTTTTGTGGTTTTTCATGCAAACTATTGAGTTGGCCATGTAGGTGTAAAGTTAACACTATTATCTTTTACGCCAGAGCATTGTGGAAGGTCAAGATTTCATTAAATAAATAATACATTGATTATTTAATAGTCATGGAAGTGTCTTCAATGCTCTTGTGCGAAACACTTGAGAACGTTTTGTGACTACACCCTCATTTTTCACAGGCTGCAGAATATATGTACTTCGATTTTTGCGTTGTTTAGGGGAAGTTTAACTGTTTAGCACATTCCTATGGCTTCTGTGCATATAGGAAAATTTTTCGTAGTCCCCTCCTTTTACATCCTTAACAATGAAGAAATTCAAGCATATTCACCTTTTTTGCTTCAAAGGAGCATTTTCTTTGCTTATATGATAATCGTCAAAATTCATCGACTTACTTTCGAAAAATTCCTAAAATTTATGCCTAAACTTATGTGAAACAGACTATACTTATCACGAATGTGCCTTGGGAAATGGATTGAATGTCAGTATGCCAACAGAAAAGAAATGACAAATAAAATTCAATACTTAGGCATATGATCTTCTGGTAGCCATAAAATAAAAACTCAAAGGTCAAAAAAGGTTCGATAGATTCTTGTAGTGCGAAAAAAACATTAGTTCTAAACGTAATGCATATTTCACTAACTGCACTGAAAAATCGTGCTAAGACAATAAAGTTTAAAAAATTAAGATGGGGTATTTGACTTCGAGGGATACGAAACATACATGGGCAACAATCATATTTTAGAATGTGCCCGATGAAGCAAAATTGAGAAAAATGGGTACTAGTCTGGTATACCCTATCCGGTTTTGAGTATTAATCTCCTCGAATACAGCGTTTTTTTGAAGGGTACTAGTCTATTATACCCCCATCCGGTTTTCAATATTAATCTCCTCGAATATAGCGTTTTTTTGCGTAATTTTGTTAAGAGTGACTGGATCACAGGTTAGAGCCCCAGTGACTCCAAAACTAATTTGAGCAAAAAAAGGCGATGTTAAAGCAGAAAATGGTGAAAAACCGGATACGGGGGTTATAATCGAACATGTCATGGAAGCTTTCTTTTTTGGGTTCTTAGGGCTCCACACCCTACAGTCCATCACCCATGTGCGGTCCTAAACTCCAAGTTTCTTGTCAGCACGCAAGGACAGACCTACTCAATTTCTACGTTAAAGATTTAATGAAAGGTCGTTTCATTCTTAACGTATAGGTACGTCTGTAGATCCACAATGCATTTGAGTGTAAATGATTAAACTTAGATACCACATAAGTAGCAAGAAAATTTTAAATTCATTTGGCGCCGAACTATTTTTTCATGCCGAATAGCATTTTTCACCGTACTGTGATGTTTGATTGAACACATGCATCACCTAGGCGTGGGGGGTTCGGGGAGTATGCACCTCCCCCGGGAAACCAAAATAGCCCCCAGAAACCGAAATACCCCCCAGATTTCAATTTTTGGAAATTTTTTTTCGCAATTTTTTGATGCCAATGGAGAGTGCTCGATGAGAAACGTTGAAAATTGGTGTTTTTTTCGCCGTACCACCATTTTTAAGGCCATTTTTTGATATGGTCACATCACATCTCTACAATAAGTCTACTGAACACAGAAATACTCTGCATTAGTAGATAACTTATGAGTAAAAATCTACCTATGTAAAGTTTGGTCGAAATCTAAGACATGTCACGGAAGCGTTCTATTTAATCCTCAGTAAGGTCTATAAAAAAGAAGGATTCTCCTAAGGGGCTGTACCATCACTTTTCAAAAAACAGTCGAAAACAGGTTCCAAAATTCGCCCTTCACGTGCGAAATAGCGTTTTTTCGACGTTTTTTGTTGTTTACTTTTATTCAAAATCGCTTTGGCGCAACATTGTTCCAAAAACTTTTAAATTCCTAACATACAATGTGCGTTCAGCAGCTTTAATTACTGCTCCATCGTCTGTATTTATTAGCATTTGACGTGTAACATCGAAAATTTTGAAAAGTTATGCTTGAAAATGGATCTTGGAATCGTTTTCAAACCTATTCTCTGAGCAAAAATATGGCTTCCACGACCGCCAAAAAAGTAAAAAATGTCAATAATAGGTACCATCCGGCGCGAAGCTCTGGAAAAGTTTGAGAAATTATGAATAATGACGATCAAAAATCATTGCAAAATTACATATTCATTCTTTATCTCGCCAACTATTTTGGGTCAATAGGGGAGGGCGGCCGACCCCCTTTAATCCGCCCATGTATTTGTTCGTTTTTCTTTGTTAGTAGCCTACTTTTAATCAGAATAATTTGAGTGAATCAATCAATAAACGTATAGGTAACTTGGCATATGAAATATAAAACTTGAACAACACAGGTAGCAAGATTGTTCATCCACAACATATACTCATACATCGCAAACAACACGTACTTATTTTGTAATTAGTAATCATGATATTATTGAGAACAGTGTCAAAAAGAAAGTTACATACCTTCTACAACTTTTGAAATTAAAATTAATTTTTAGTTCAAGTTTTGACAGTCACAAAAAAGTTGTATTCGTAATCCTGATATTATGGAGAAAAGTTTGTAAAAACTCAGCTTTCACGACCGACAATCTCATGGATCTGAAGTTAAGCCAGAGTGTAAAGTTTACACAACTAAAGTGTGCAGAGAAAATTGCAGTCAAGTTCGCAATCCTGATATTGCGGATGTAACGGTCTCAACGTACAATCGACGCGAGCTGATAATTTAACGGGTTATTAATAATGTATTGTTATAATTTAATGCTTTTTCCGACTATTAAATTCATCTAATGTGATCGTTGCCCGTCACATTTCGGGGGGGGCAATGTGGGTCCGAAACCCAAAGAATCTTTAAAAAGGGGAGGAGAAGCAAATGACAAAAAATGATAAATTTCCGATTTATGGTTCGAGAAAATTTGGTTCATAATTACCGATTTAAACGTTTTCAACCAATTTTCGGAATTTTTAGAGAAGAATGCCAATATTTTCGATATAAATCAATCTTTAGGCCGAAGTTCTATTGTTCAACATGCGATATATATATATATATATATATATATATATATATATATATATATATATATATATATATATATATATATATATATATATATATATATATATATATATATATATATATATATATATATATATATATATATATATATAAGCTATATTAAATATTTGACTAATTTTGGGATTAAATTAATTCCAAGTCAAATCTTGCTTTGCGATAATGAACATATTTATTGGGAATATTTATATACATACATTCTGTGTTATTAACTACTTTAGAACTATTGAACATGCTTCAACGAAAGAAGACGGTTTACTCAGTAATTTATTTCTCTTCGTCAATTCAATGAATTTAAATTGACCATATATATGAATTTCCCATGTTTTTGGAGTAATCTTATTTCCCTTACTAATGGAACAATCAATGAAATTTATAATCTCAAATTCGATTTGATATTTAACTCCGCTATACTTTTTACTCCAATCTTTCATTTTCAATGACGAACTTGGACAATTCAATGACGCGTACCTACTTATTCCCCAACGGTGATTACAAAAAAGTAGTAGTCCAAAACTGTCCAACGAAAATTATTTAAACTTTTAAAACTCTTGCACACAACTCCTAAAAATCTACCTAAGAATCAACTTAAAAAGGGAGGAATGTAACGGTCTCAACGTAAAATCGACGCAAGCTGATAATTTAATGGGTTATTAATAATGTATTGTTATAATAATCTTAATTAGGTAACGTATTATTTTAATATAGGTGATGGGAGGTCATAATCGCATATAAATATCCGTGTATCGTTTAATTTAAGGCTCTCTCCGACTATTAAATTTATCTAATGTGATCGTTGCCCGTCACACGGAGAAATCCTATGCTTCAGAAAACGTCAGAAAAAGCTTAACCTTCGGCGATGCTCTGTAGCTAAAGTCAATTTTTAGTGTGAACTTTACATAACCGCTGAGTGTAAAGAAGGTCTGAAATCTGATTCGTAATCCTGATGCTCTGAATAACATTTTACAAAACATTGACCCTCCACACTACTCTTGAAGAGCAGGATAAACCTTCAGTATAAACTACTTTACACCTCCGTTCAGTGCAAACTAATTCGACAAGTAGAATAATTGACCCTTGAGCGTTAAGCATTCTTAGAGTTTAGATCATGCCCCTAATCATAGCGGAAGAAGATCATGTACAAAACTGACGCAGAAACGTGTTTTTCACCCCAGACTTAGAACTTTACACCTCCAGAACTAACTCAATAATGAGTCTGAAGAAACGCATCTTACGGCGATATGTTACCCTTAAAAGATTCTCTAATTTTACATTAGTGTTGGACATCCCAATTCATATTCGAGAAGTTAGCAGACAAAACAATTGCACAAACGTCTTTTTTAACCCTAAAAATGGGACTTTATACCTCGTAAACTAAGTCAGTAATGAGTGTAAACAAACGCCACCAAATGCGGTGTGTACCCCTCAAAACGTACTTTATGTTTAAAATGGCTCGCAAGACTCGATTCACAACTGGAGAAGTTGACAAGCAAAAAACGGACAAAAGGATGTTTTTTTTACTCCAGAGTTCAAACTTTACACCCCCAGAAGTAACTTTGTATTGTAACTTTCTATTGAGTTTAAAGAAACGCTCCCAAGTACGATGTGTGATCCCTGTTACGTGTTTATTTTCATAGTTCTTTGCACGTCCCAATTTATAATGGGAGAGGCCGACAAAATAAAAGTAGGTGAAAACGTTTTTTGGTCCAACGGCAGAGCGTAAACTACCGCTAGACTAACTCCGTATTGACTTTACACGGAGACAGTCAAGTTCAACTTGTAGTACTTGGACGTACTAATTTTCTATCAGAAAGTTTTTTCGCGACTCATAACAGGAGTTGTTGGCAGATATGAAAAAGGAGAAAATCCGTTCAAAATCTGTCTTCACCCCCAGAATTTTGCACTATTTACAGTCCCTTTTATAGAAATGATGCGAAATTCAAAAAAGAACAAAAGGTATTTCTAGAGAAATTCTTTTCAGTTCTATGCTGATAAATTGTATGAGGTATACACACTGAGGTAGTGAACGAGTTGCCCTCAAAAACCATCAAAAATCGCCATATGTTATAACGTTACTCCATAACTTTACTTGCTCATTACAAACTCGGTATTGAGTGTAAACAAAAAACAATCTTTTAATTATCTATCTTTAAAAGAACCGCACCTCCCAGATGTCCCATTATCACTATAGGGCTCATATGTTGGGGTACCTAAGTATGTTAGGAGAGGATGCAAGAGGCATTTTATTTTGAGGGCTGGGGTCTGAAGTGGCGCGCTAAAATGTCCCCTAGCAGAGTCTGGAGCTGAGCCCCGGAATATTTTGTAGAAAGAGCACTTTAAAATTGAATTGTAACGTTAAAATTTTTGTAAAATCGGTCGAATTTTGGTTCTGAATTTAGTCTGGATAACCTTACAACCACACCTGGGCGTAGGGGGGTTTGGGGAGTATGCAACCCCCCAGAAACCAAAATACCCCCCAGGATTCAATTTTTGAAAATTTTTTCGTTTTTTCGCAATTTTTTGATGCAAATGGATAGTGCTTGATGAGAAACGTCGAAAAATGGCGTTTTTATCGCCATACCACCATTTTTAAGGCCACTTTTTGACCTTCAAAAAATCTTGCACCCACCCCAGAATTTTCTTGCTGTCCACGTATGCTTACAACTCATCAACTCCCACATGTGTGCAAAAGTTTTCTGTTTTTACCGCAAATAAATGTCAAGTGCGTCATGAACTTGAAGCAAACTGAAACGGACATATGTAAGAAATTAAAGGATTTTACGCGCTACCAGTTCTCCATATCAGGAATAGTCTCTTTCATGATATATCAGATTACAAGCCGAACGACGATTGTCTCCTTAAAATCTTCATGAAAGCTCGTCTGTAGTCAGCATTCGCAAAATTGTAGATAAATGGATTAAGAGCACTGTTGCAGTAGCCCAGCCAAAAAAACATGTCGAAAATGAGAAGCGGCGTTTGGCAGCAGATGGCTTCCATGACATAAACGGCAAAAAATGGTAGCCAGCAAGTGATAAAGGCAGCCAAAACGACGGTTAAGACTAAAGTGGCTTGACGCTCTCGCCTCCGTCTCATCTTCTGTCTAATTTCTAGTCTAAACACTATTCCAGTCCTAGAAGCGATGCTGTCAACAGAATCAGTTTTCCTGCTTGCGAGTTCACTACGATTTAACGAATGATGCGTCGGGGTTAGCTTATCAGCCAAGTGGGACTCAACACTATCATTTGATGGCTGCCTTCGCATTTGATTCGATTGACAAGTCGACTTAGATGGGGCCTCTAAAAGCACGTAGCTGGGTTGAAAAGCTGTATCACTGGATGGAGCCGGAAAATAGTATTCAAGGAGAAACATTGACAATAAATTTAAGGTCATATTTGCTGCTCTCCAATATGAAAATGATATTAAATGTGAAAGTGCGTGCATTTTCAGGAACTGATCCTTTCATGAACTAGATTAATAAAGTACGATTAAACAAAGGAGACTTAACCATACACGGGCAGCGGCCACATTCTGGGGTCCGATGGGGCTAAATTGCAAAAAGCACATAATTATTCAATCTCTTTGGTCTACCAAAATGTGCGCGGAGATATTTTGATTATGGAGGTCTCAACCCCTAAACCCCACGCCCACGTGTGGACACAACAAAACCTAGCATTAGATGCCAAAATGATATGAGTAAAAATTTTTTACAGATCGTTCTACTCGAACTTGTGACATTTTGTGGCACGAAGAATGGACATACCTATACGACGTGTCGTAATGAAATTTATTCTCAGTGCAAAAAACTTCTATGAAACGGGAAAAATGTAATGCTATTCGTTACTGTAGCTACCAAAAACAAAGAACAAAAATTTTCCAGCAGTTTGATATTTTTTCTGATTTGAAAATTTGTCAAGACCCAGGGGCGATTTCAGGGAGGCGAGGGTGACGGCGAGGGTGACGGCGAGGTGACGGCTGCCCCAAACCCCATTGGCCAAAAATATTTGGCGAGATAAGGAATGGCTTTGCAATTTGCGACGATTTCTGGCCATGTGACCACAATTTTTCAAATTTTTCCGGCGCTCCGCACCGGATCATTCTTTTCAATGTCCTTTATTTGCTTTCTTGACGGCCTGAAAGTCATATTTTAGCGTCAGCAACAGGTTTTTGTAGCAGCAAACATTTTCATGACTCCTAAAACAATTTCTGAAACAGAAACAGCTATTTCAGCGTAGTTTTCTTTCATTTTAAAGCAAAACCTTGAAAAATTTTAAATAAAATGAATATAAATACAGTTGCATTTCACATCTTTAAATGTCCTCCCTTGTAAATTTAGGAAATTTTTGGGCGCTGCACGCCGCGTTTTCGCTGAAATCAAAGAAATTTAAGCATTTTTTTGCACAAAATTGTCTAAATTTTAAAATCTTCTCGAAATTTCCGCCTTAAAATTGATTTTAAATAAGACCAGATGACGTAAAACGCCGACTAAAACACAATTTAGATGGCGAAAGCGAATTTTTGGACCTATTTTCGACTGTTTTGGAAAAAAATTGGGGTATAACCTCCGCCCTTACGAAAATCCTAGATCCGCCACTAATCCATTCTAGACCAAGACCAACACTTCAAGCTGCATCGCTCAATCTATTAAGCTTACTTTGCATGTTTTTGTTAAAGTTGACGAGATTCAAGACGACTTCCTTTTGACTGAACAATGCAGTCCGAGCATTGGGTTCGGTAGAACGTCTCTCATCGTCAACGAAACGAGACGTTATAAGTGAAGAGCGCAGTCTTGCTGCCATTGAAAACCCTGTATTTTCATTACACTGAATATTAATTTGGATTTCAGCTTTACTGACTGATTCTGCGACACTTGGTTTCGGAACATTTGATAAACTTGGCTTCTTTTCCGAAGCATTGATGCAATGACTTGCCACTGTTTTCGCGGCAGAATCAGTGAGAAAAGCATCTGAAAACAACTGAGACGTATTGCTATGCGTGACTAATTTTTTGTCGTATGACAACTTTCGCTTCAGTGCTCTCTGCCTAAAATAAAAATAAAGCACAATGATTGCTGAAATGCGGAAGAAGACAGAAAAACTAATGTTACTAGTGCTCTGTTTCAAGCCTATGTTTACGCACGTGTAATTAAGCTACTTACATACTACATATAGTAAGCCTGGCTTTAACCTTAAAGCTTAAATCGCTAGGAGGCTGAGATAGCCAACACAAATTTTCAGCTAACAACAAAATGAAGCATTAAAAAATTAAACAAGGCTTGAAGCAAAACTGAGTAATTTTGAATCTGCGCTCTGATACATTTTCATGCTTAGAACGGTAAACTATCGCCCTGTTGGTAGTCGAAAATTTTTTATAGGTTGAGATCAAGCTTGAAAAAACTCGTATCTTTTTGTCGAAAAGCTTCAATTTTTTGACGCTTCGTTTCACATGTGAATTGCTTTCTATATTTTCTCAAGCGAGAACCCAAAACAAAATTTTTCACTGTTTATTAAGAGAGGAATTTTTTCAAAAAGTTTGAATTTTATGGTCTTAATAGATAGAAACATGATGAATAATGAAGAAAATGAAAAATGAAGAAGTAATAGTTATCTAAAATTTGAAACTCAAAAAACTCTTTTCCAATGCTGAAAAACATCGAGAAATACGGTTTTACTAGCTATCCCAATGTAGCATCATAAATCAATATTTCTTGGGTCAGTCCATGCCTTGAGCAATTCATAGATACACGGACCTGCCTGCCCTGATATGCACATATTGTACCGTTACAGAAACGAGTCTGATTTCATTCTAATGAGAGGAAATAGTCGTGTACGAGGGGAGTTATACAGGGCCGGCTCCAGTATCTTGGGCCCTCTCAAAATTTGTCTAAAACTATAGTAAAATAAGTCGTTACTAAACAAGCATGTAGGGTTTTTGGCTCATAAACCCTAGAATAGAGAAATTGGAACTTTTCTAAGGATAAGGTGAAAGGAAAAATCAGAAAGGAATGAAAATCAAATTTTTTTCTACAAAAAGGTTCGGAAGTTGACCAAAAACTGTTAATTTTTCAACCTTTATACTAGTTTTTAGGCCACTAAAAAATCTTATAGCTGACCCACGGACCAAATCACGGATTAGTTTATATCAGATCAATGCTTTAATCGCAACCTGTCAGCTTATTGTCGGAGATAGTTTTGAAACTTATGACCGAAGTTATGTGAAAGAGACTATAGATTTTTTCAGATTCTTACTAAGATTTATACAGTGAAAATGTAATAATCCTAAGAGCGTTCCTTGTAATTAGCTTTTCATTTACTGCGCAATATACATTTAAGTGAGCTATAGTAATCTTGGCGCTTTGCTTAAAACCGGTAACAATAACCTATGCATTTTTTAATTTTAAAATTAAAAAAACAAGATTTTCGAAAATTGTGTGAAATATAGAAATATTCTTTTTCAAAAATTCTTCAAGCTAACAATGATTTTGCCCATCAAAAAACGGGTAAAATGCGATTCTGCGCATGATAAACACATTTTTAGAAGCATTTCTGACAATTGGTCAAAATTGGAGGCGGGGCACCATCCTTGTCATGAAATAACTAATCAGCCATTGGTTCAAACGCCTGATTTTGTACAAAGCAAAGTGAAAGAAATGAATTAAGTACGCTTGTCAAATTGTTATATGCTTCGCTTTCTAGGGCTCCTTCTTAGGTTGGGGACATATATAAATGCACAGTATAGCCGATCTGGGGGGATCAGCCGGTCTGACGGAAGGGTCAAGTTTTGCTTTTTGGTCAAAATGACCTCAAAAACTGATACGGGCGCTACAATAGCGTTAAAACTACGTTATTACACAGTTTTGGGTCCGTTTAAAGCACTTTTAAAGAAATTTTTAAATTTTTTATCCTTTTTTTATCCTTCATTTTGCCTCATTTTCCCCAGAAAATTTTATATTTTTCCATTCTGGGAGGTTCTAGATTCTCCTATACCCCCTTTGCGTGCATGTCTGGTTGGGGCCTGCACTAAGGCGACCTTGTGGGATGCTTGAAGCCGACTATCATGATACCTTTGAATCGTGATTTAACAATCAGTACAATTTTGAAACGCTGAATTACTTGTTAGTTAATAGATAGCTGAATATTTGGCAGACCTAATATCTATTTAGCTAATTGAAGTTCCGAAGTTATTGAGACTTTAGAAGTTTTAGACATACTCAATTCAAAAATAGAATTTGTCGCTGGCAAGTCATGTGTACTTACTCGCGCTTTTAAAAAAAGTTAATGGAAAATTAAGCACCGACATAATAGTACGCTGAATGTTATCCTGATTTTCTTTCTTTCTAATCAATTTTAAAAAGAGTTAAATGAGTATCAATGCCTTTCTAGGACAAAAGTGAAAATTTTTTACATGATTTGTATGGAAAAGAAAAAAATTAAATTATTTGCAAAAAATAAAGAAGAATTTTATGGAAAATGTTTTTAAATACGGATAATTGGAATGTATTGCTTTCTTTTTGCGGCATTTACATATTTCGCTTCTGAAACCTATTTAACATAGAATATTTTCCGATAAATGGTCCATGAATTTGAATACTTATCACCAAGCATTTGCAACAAAAAATTCTGGGAGGGGTTCAATTGAATTGTAAATCGCAGAAAATATTACTAAAACTAGAATTTCGGGATGTACAGAAATCTGAAGGCATTCAACTTCTTGGAGTGCTAACTCCTTTCTTAAACCCTCCTTCATGCCAACATGAAGGAGGGTTTAAGGTCAACATGTAATTTCTAGATTTTAAAATCGATTGCATAGTTTTATACAATGTGCCAAATTTCATAATATGCTGCTCACCTGGTAATTATATAAATTTTTGCATAAATAGCCAATAAAAGAGCGACGGGTATGAAGAACGAACCGGAAGCAGAAAACAAAACGTAACCCAAGTCTTTACTGACGGCACATTTTCCCGCCTGACTTTCTCCTTTCCAGCCCACCAATGGTGGGAAGGATATGGCACTGGCAATGAGCCACACCGTCAGAATTATCGAGAGAATTGACCTTGCTGTACGACTTGCTTTGTACTGAAGTGGATTCGTAATGCAGCGATATCTGATAAAAAATATAAATAACTTCATTAGGTGCACAAGTTAGTTTCCAAATCATTGCAAAAAAATTAAACTTAAACTTATTTATTTTCCTATACGCATGTAACGGCCTAAAATTTTGGTTGGCAGTTTTTGGCTGTTTAGAGGGTAAATGACTTTTATTATTTGACCAAGAAAGCCAAGAAAAAAACTCGTATAAACGTAAAAATGCAAGTTTTTGCTTAAAAGTTAGGAAAAGAGATGAAAAATCTCAACTTTGGGTGGAGAGAATCCCCAACCCCTAAATAAACAGGGCGACCCTCCGAAAGCTATACCTCAATGTTATATGTTACACTTAATGACTTCAGCTGATAAGAACATAGAATTTTGAGACTTGCGCATGGATAAAAATGCTGTGGTTTAATTTTATCGAAAATTTTGGTGAGTTATCAGGGGTTTGAGCGTTACTGATTTGTTTACATTCTATCCTAATCTAGTTTCTATATGCTAGTAGCAGTTGATAGTATAATAGCATGCTAACATACCGCCGTAGCGCACAACCGCTCAGATGATCAAATGCTTTACGCAGTTTAAGCAACGACAATTTTATTTATTCAATGCAACAAGCCTCAAAATTGTATTTTTATATTAGCCGAAGTTTGAGTGTATGATCGGAGTGTAAGTAGCCCTATTTTAGCCACCCCTTGTAGGTACATATTTGCATATGTATAATTTCTAATAGATGTTTATTTTATAGAAAGTTTTTCATATAGAATATATTGAAATCTATAAGGGTTGCGCACAAAATAGAGTGGACCCACAACAAAATGGCAGACATTGAAAAGTTAGATTCCTATGATATTATAACAGAAAGGAACAATTATTAATCTAGATTCACTGTTACATTCTTTCAAAAGAAGTTTTTCTTTCAAGAATTCCTAGGCGAGGATAATTATTATCTAGTATGGGTAACTTTATAAAGAAAATGAAAATTAGATATATGTAGGAAATAGAAAGATGCGCTGTAAAGTTTTTCTATAATCTAAAGGAAAATTAGCTCGTCTCGTTTCAAATAACGACTTCCGTCTTACTTTACACCAGTCGAAAAAACGCTGATTTTCTGAATTTCTAAATAATGATCTTTACATATTCGAAGTGCAAGCTCAGTGTACAGTTTGTATTTCTACCTATCAACAGCAATGGCACATAGATTCAAAATAGAGGCAGTAACGAACAACACGTCGCAAGCGAGCCATATTTCACACAATAAATGACCAAATAACCAGCGACCGGTGATTTGCTTAGCTAATGTCAGTGGCATTATGCAACTGCCGACTAAAAGATCGGCTATGGCCAGTGAAACTATGAGCCAATTTTGTACTTGCTGCTGTAATCGCCTGTCTTTTATCTGTCCAGCCCAGTATAAGTAAATAAATAAATGAATAGATAGCAATAAACAGCAAAGCGGAAAAGCATAGGTCATCGAAATGCATAATCAATGGGACTGATCTCTGATCATAAAACACTTTATGCCCAGCTAGAAATTAAACATACTGATTTATTTTCAGTTTTTAAGCTTTGAGGCTGTTCGGAAGATCATAAACGCATGTGGATACTTATTTCTATTGCAGAATAATAAACACACACGGACAGGAACAAGTTCAGTGGGATTAATGGTGAAAATGAGCCAAAAAATTAATGAAATGAGCCAAACAAATTTCTAGACGACCTTAATTTTACCATCTTAATTCAAAAAAATATGAAAAATTAAAAAGTTTAAAAAAATACACTTTCCGGGCTCGAAACATACAAGGACAGCGTCAAAATTCTGGGAGTATAGGCGTCAAAAATATATAAAGAACAAAAAAGTGCCGAAAAAATGGTGGGGATAAAAATGTCATTTTTCGACTTTTCTCACCGAGCTCTATCTATTGGCATCAAAAACCACGAAAAACAAACATTTTTAAAATCTTATTGTAAGATTACTTTTAATTACGAGGGATTAAGCAGACTTCCATGCCAATGTTGGGTAGAAACCTCTAATAATCCTAATTACAAATTTGAAAAATCTATGCCTTATATGCAAAGAAATGTTGGAATCGAGGTTATGTTTTAAAGATTTCAGCAGGATTTCTTTAAAATACGAGTAAACGTGTTAAGAACAAAAAAGATGTAAAAAGTGTTCTCTCGTTTGAAAAAATCAGCCAGAATTCTCTGGCGGTTTTTCATGGCAATAAAGAAATTAGAATTTTCAGATATGAAAATTTTACGTCAACCTGTCGTTACGTTAGCATTCCCTTTTGCTACCTTGTGCGCTCTCCTAGTCCCGGAAAGTTCACATGTTTATTCGAAGAAGCAAAAAAATCAAAGAATAGAAATTAATCAAATATTAAGGAATAATTAAGGAAAGACGGATAATAATTGGAATTTCACTGCTTACCACAGCAAGTATAACTAAGAAATTTCCACCAATGATAATGAAAATTATGGAGCATATAATCAGTAATGTGAATAAGTTAGGAATCGTAAATAAATTGTTCTCTTCCAAGCATAAGCCGATTTTGGTCCTGTTGCTACAGTTTCTCATTTAAAGTAGGCAGGTGTGGCTTGGCGCACTATTTAATACCGGATGCTCGCAAAATCGAAAGTAATCAAGTCAAATAGACCGAAATGAAGTAAGTAAGGGGTAGATACATCTTATTTGAATGTCGTCTTTGATTTTAATCACAGAAAACTAAAACTTTAAATAAGTGCGCATAAATAAGTACGCGTGTATGTTGAAATTTTTTTCCACCTTCATCATTGGTATGTAGCGCGAGCGCGTACCTATAAACTTGGATACCCCAACATATAGGGATGCGGACAGTTTCCGCCCCCACATTTCGCCCCCCACATTTCGCCCCCCCACACCCGCCCCCCCCACATTTCGCCCCCCACATTTCGCCCACGGACATTTCACCCCCTCACATTTCGCCCCCGCCCCCTTAATTCGCCCCCCACATTTTACCCCTGAACATTTTGCCTCCCCCCACATTTCAACCTGCAGAGCATTTCACCCCCGGATTTATCCGGTTCACTTGTGTGCTACCCTGAATTAAAAAAAACTTCAAAAATGAAGTAATGAGAGACACCGTACATTCCACTACACAAACATTATTAGACTTTTCATATGCATTGTTCATTCTCTCCAGCTAAATACAGCTCGTTGTAAGCGTATAAGGCGCAGCTTGCTCACGCCCAAACAGCGTTAGCTAGGTACATAACTCAGTGTTCATGAAAGCAAGTAAACTTTAATAATAGCGCAAGAAGAAGTGATCAAAAGAATTTGATTTATCGCGTCCGAACGTGTTACAAGATATGCGCATAAAGGGATCTAAAACGAAATACTGAGACTAAGTAAAATACAGTGCGCAAAAGAAAAAACAGATCCCGGTCGATGAGTGAGAGTTGAGCATGATCAACTTGTCTTAAGTCCCTCTAGCCTTCGTTGGGTTGTACTTCCCAAATACCGCGATTGTTGCGACGACCTCGCGTCTGGTTGAATTTGCTGCCGCGTCCTTGAGGCTTTCTTTGTAAGGAATGTGATTAAATTTTGTTTTGGGTAAAGGGAGGATGGGCATATGTAAAGTCTAATTTGTTTGTTAGTGGAATATAGATTTCACGTCAGCCAATATGGCTTAGCAAAATCATATATTTAATGCGAAGTTAAATTTTTTTATCAAGATTTATTCGCTTATTCAAAACAGAACATAATATGCATAAAAAATGACTAATCCTTAATAATTTTTAAAAACAAGAAAAAACAATGACTAAAATTTGAATTTATAAGTAACCACGTGCAACTTGTACAATGAGAGCCAGAATACACAAGCTTATACAGTCTGAACTTACATGACTATCATCTGAATTAGATTTTCTATAAAAATAACTTTGCTGATCGAAAATGCGCACTCAGGAATGCAATTACAAGTTCAAATTGACTTTTCATCAAACTCACTGAATTACAGGCAAAACTTTTTTCGCTTGTAGAAAAATTTGGGGCAACTGGAATGTGTCTACAGATAAAAAATTACCTGTTAAACAGGCCTTTGTAACCTGCAAAAAAAGTAACTGTAAAAGTTTTTGGTGCAACCCGTGTTTTACAAACTTGTTACATGATAACTTGTTAACAACTTCCCTGTAACAAATTTTGATGCAACCCGTTTCCTGTTACAAGTGGCGCTTGCTACAAACGGGCTACATGCGTTAGGTGCAACTGGGCCCATGGGTTCTTTGAAGTATACACTTGTCTGCTCATGGACCAAATCTACTTTACTTTGAAGTTTGCACCCCCCTTCGCACAATTAATCTGGGGGAGGGCGAAATATGTAGGGGGAGTGAAATGTCCGTGGGGGCAAAATGTGGGGGGAGGCGAAATGTCCGGGGGTGAAATCTGTGGGGGGGGGGGGGGGGCGAAATGTCCGGGGGCGAAATGTCCGGGGGCGAAATGTGGGGGGTGAAATGTCCGGGGCGAAATGCGGGGGCGAAATGCGGGGGCGAAATGTGAGGGACGAAATGTGGGGGGGGGGGCGAAATGTGAGAGGGCGAACTGTGGGGGGGGGGGGGGGCGAAATGTGGGGGAGGGGCGAAATGTCCGTAAACCCAATTTAATCGTATAGAATTGTAGAGAATAAAATTCTGTGAATAGGACTTTTTGTTTTTTGAATTTCGCATTACTTCTTGAGGATGAGTGTGAAGAGCGCAAAAAAATGCGGGTGTAAGGACAGATTTTGGTCGCCTTTTTTTCTTTCTGTCTGCCAGCAAATCTGGTTATGAGTCACAAGGAAAATTTTTTACTAATAGAATTGTACTAGGAACCAAGGGCTACGTTTTGTTTATCAGCAAATTTTTTCACACTAAATGCGGAGTTAGATTCATGGGTTTCGAAATCATTGGGGTAACATGGGGTAAAAAAACACGTTTTCTTCCTTTTTTGATTAGTCAATATCTTCAGTAGGATGCGGAAAAAAGGGTTTCACACACAAACGTATTACTATTCAAAGGCTACAAACTGGCTTAAACAGAATTTCTTCAAACTTAATAGTGACTTAGCTTCAGATTAAAGTTTTTACCTTGCTGTTACACGAAAAAACACGTTTTTTACCTTTTTTTACTTTGCCAACTTAGCCGGTTATAAATCAAGACGCGCAAAGTGTACTAAAAATGATGTATGCCCCATATATTACGCATCGCATTTGGACGCGTTTCTTTAAACTCAATACTGAGTAAGGTTTGAAAGTGTAAACTTTAAACTCTGGTGTAAAAAACACGTTTTTTGCTGATTTTTTGCTTGCCAACTTCTTCGGTTATGAATCGGATTGTGCTGACTATTCTAAAAATCAAGTACTTGTCAGCGGTTACAAACTACACTTGGTCGGAATTCTCTACACTTAATACTGACTTATTTCTGAAGGTGTAAAGTACTATAGTCTCTTTCACACAAGTTTGGATATAAATTTTAAAAGCTATGTTCGACTATAAGCTGACAGATTGCGGTTATAACATTGATTAAATATATAATTATCGTAATCCGTCGGCTTACTATCGAAAAAATTCTTAAAATTTATGCCCAAACTTAAGTGAAACCGACTAAAGCTCTGTTTTGAAAAAACGCTATTGCAATTATTCTGTCTGCTAAGTTCTCCGTGTATAAATTGGTATGTCCGCCCTAATGTAAAACATAAAGAACGTCTAAAAGGTTACATATCGTAGTGAGACGCGTTTCTTTACAGTTAATATTGAGTTAGTCCTGGAAGTGTAAAGTTCTAAGTCTGGGGTGAAAAGCACGTTTCTGCGTCGGATTTGTTCACTAGCTTCTTCGGTTATGAGTAGGGGCATGATCTCAACTCTAAGAATGCTTCGCGCTTAACGGTCAAACATTCTACTGAACGAACTAGTTTGCACTCAATTTCAAACTGTTCTCTATAAGATGAGGATTACGAATCTGACTTTGTTTTTCGTGACTCAATGGCTGTGTAAAAAATTAAACTAAAAACTTAATTTTTATTTTGAAACGTTGTAGAGGCAACTTTTTTCAAGATTGTCATTCATAACATCATGAAAATTAAAGATTTCCTTTAAAAGTGCTCAAATTAACCAGAAACTGTGTAATAACGTAGTTTCAACGTTTCAACGCTATTCTAGCGCTTATATCACTTTTTGATGTCATTTTGACCAAAAAAAGTCCGATTGTTGAACCCGCAAACCGGCTGATCCCCGTCAGATCGCCCATTCTCTGCGTCTATGGTTAGCACCGCACAAAAAAACTAATTGAATAGGTAGATAAACGCCTGAATATTGAGCTGCGGCTGTATTTGATATGTCACGCACGACCAGAAGCGCATATGGCCAATTTGAAGGTCAATCCAGAGAACTATAACAGCATGAAAAGGAGTACGATTTCTAAAATAACATGAAAACTACTTTAATTCACACTTTCTCTAGTCCTTTTCAACTAAATTGGCATTTGCAAAAATGTTAATTTTTCACATTGATTTTGCCTTGTTGTCTATCGTACTTACTTTGACAAAGAGCGAACTTAGGCAATAAGAAACTCAAAATACAAAGCATTAAGGCATCGAGCAATCAATATTATAAATCTTTTTCTTAATGTCTAATGTGCGTTTCCAGAGTCACTATCCTATGCATCAGACGCTACATTCTTATTTAATAAGTCATTCTAATCATTCATTACAGCCATAGCCGTGCCTAGGGGGTGTGAACTGTGCGGCCGCACAGGGCCGCTAAAATTATGGGCCGCTAAAAAAGTTGTAGTGCATGCCGTATAGAATTCATTTTTTGGCCGCCCTCTTACAATAATTCGGTACATACGTTCAAAAGGATCGATTTTTCGACGTTCTAATGCAAACCCAGTCAGTTAAAAATCTTTACTTGCATTTTTAAGAGAACGCTGACTGAGCTATACTTGAATTCATTTTTCAGACATATTGTTGATTTTTCTGTTGCAATAATGTGTGTCCAGAAAATTGAGTTCGAAAAGGCTGAAATGTCAAAATTTTCCGGCGCTTTGCACCGAGCCATAGATCAAATGAATTTAAAAGCTTGAATCAGCTGAAATAATCTAGCACTTCACATCACTAGTAATTTAATGCACTATTTGTTCATTTAATGAAAGTGCGCATGCTTGTTGAGCATAAAACTAAAAGTGCGAAAATGATTGTGTACCAGTTTGTCTATTCTTTGCTTTTTTGTCTTTCTTTACAAGGAAACAATCCTATTTTAAATGAAAGAAATGGCCAAATTTTCTTATGTTTTTGTGCATTTCCTGTTTTCTGAACTGCATCTTCTTAATAAGAAGGTCACAAATGGGCCTGAAAAGGGTGGAAGAACAAAAGCTTCAATTTATACATTTTTCTATATCTTATTGGCAGCGACCCGTTGCTGCGCTATGTAATTAGCAGAGGTCGAAAAACGCATTTCAGCTCAGAAGTTTTGTGAGACGTAAGAGTTAATCAATTTTGAGTGTTTTTGGGCTCCATTCAGGGCCAAAATTCGGCCGTTTTTGCGAAAATTTTAACGTTATTATTTGATATTAAAATGCTTCTTTACAAAATTTGTAGGGACTCTGTCCCGGACCCCACAGGAACGCTTGACCGCGCCACCTAAGACCCCCGCAGCATATGTGGGCAGCAACAAAATCCCGGGAGGGTAGGTGAAAGGTTTTTTAGAGGTCGAAAAATGGTCTTAAAAATGATGGTATGGCTAAGAAATACCGTTTTCAGGATTTCTCATTGAGCACTACCCACGAATACCAGCTTTAAAAACATGGGAAGATGATTAATCGCTCAAGTCATGCACATGGACCAGACATGTACACTGAGCTAAAAGTTCTTGCTCAATCAAGTCCAAATGAATTAACTTCGCCACTAGCTACTCTTAAATATCTATCAAATGACTTCCAGGATGTTTTCCCGAACCTAATAATTGATTTCAGAATTTTACTTACAATACCTATTGCTGTGGCCTCAGCAGAACGTTCCTTCTCGGAACTGAAATTAATAAAGACATATTTTTAGTCAACTATGTCTGATTCTCGGCTAAGTGCACTAGCGATTATTTCAATTGAAAAGGATTTATCATCTTCGTTAGATTTTTTTAAATTGATTGACCAGTTTGCCGTTCAGAAAGCTAGGCAAGTTATTTTGTAATAAAGCACGTCATCATTCACGAAATAGATAAATTATTTGAGAAAAAACATGCGATACCTACTAAAAATAATATATTTTGTTCGTAAATTTACAGTAAGATGCTAACTGCGATCATATAGGTACATATGTAAAGGATATACATAAGTGATAATTATGATGCCTATAATACCAGTTTTAAAAATTATGGGGGCCGCCAAAATAAGTTTCGCCCAGGGCCGCTAAACCTCTAAGCACGGCCCTGAATACCAGCTTTGAAAACATGGGAAGATGATGAATCGCTCAAGTCATGCACATGGACCAGACATGTACACTGAGCTAAAAGTCCTTGCTCGATCAAGTCCAAATGAATTAACTTCGCCACTAGCTACTCTTAAATATCTATCAAATGAGTTCCAGGATGTTTTCCCGAACCTTATAATTGATTTCAGAATTTTACTTACAATACCTATTGCTGTGGCCTCAGCAATAGGTATTGTTAGATATATTTAGACATATTTGCGGTCAACTATGACTGATTCTCGTCTAAGTGCACTAGCGATTATTTCAATTGAAAAGGATTTATCATCTTCGTTAGATTTTTTGCAATTGATTGACCAGTTTGCCGCTCAGAAAGCTATGCAAGTTATTTTGTAATAAAGCACGTCATCATTCATGAAATAGGTAAATTATTTGAGAAAAAACATACGATACCTACTAAAAATAATATATGTTGTTAGTAAATTTGCAGTAAGATGCTAACTGCGAACATATAGGTGCATATGTAAAGGATATACATAAGTGATAATTATGATGCCTATAATACCAGTTTTAAAAATTATGGGGGCCGCCAAAATAATGTTTCGCCCAGGGCCGCTAAACCTCTAAGCACGGCCCTGATTACAGCTTTTAGCAGACGAGATTTTCTTCGAAAATTAATCGCAAGTTACAAACAATGCGTAAAATGGCACAATACACAATGGAAGCAAGAAAGCGTTTTTCCGCGAAAGTGAAACGCATTTACAACAATGAAATTCGGCACGCTGCCCTTATTTTAAAGAAGTAGATTCGTAGACGTTTTTTAGTTGTAATTGAAAAAAATCGCGTTAAACCCTCAGTTAGAGATTCGACAATATGTCTCTAACCGACAGAGATAATAAATTTCCAAGTTGATTCGTAGCTTAGACACAACATGATATCCCATTTTTGTTGAAGTGCGTAAGCATCAAATCACAATTCGTTTGAACCGGATCATACGGTTGATTGCTTGGGCTACGTCCTAGCAGCCCGGTTTCTTAGAAACTCGGTAAATGAAAGAAAAGGCAATAAGTGTGCAATCAGTGAAGCAAACGCTCATTAGCATTATTCATAAGGCCGTATTTACTAAAAAAATGTTTGACATGAATGCGAGCCGAGATGATTTTTTTGCCGACAAATCATTTCTTATGATGACTTGTATTGTCGCGAGTGTCTAATTAAGTTACCAATAAAAACTAGCGTGAATAAACGCAAAAATGTGATTTCGTTTACCGAACCCGATCTAGTCAAGTTACGAAAAAAGACAACTTATATTCATCTGAACGTAAATAAGTCGCAATAGATGCGAAGTACACAATCATGGTCCACACTTTTTGTAGAATCGGAATCTAATTAAAGTCTCGATCATTGATTTCGTATGATGGTTCCATTTATTTTTTACTTACCTAACCTTTTAAAATTGAAATAATTTGAAACCACAAATGCATTACTGGCCGGTCAGGGGTTATCAGCGGGCTGAAAAATCTTCAAATTTATCAAGCCCCCCAACAGCTCCAAAGGCATTAAAGTCGAACTGAACACTGTACTTACAAAAATTAAAGTGCCTTTTTGGGCTAGAACTATGGATACACGTCAAAGACATGTTTTTTGGCGCTTATGACGGTGCTCTCTCTATCTTCCTAGACGATAGAAACATTAAAATTTAATAATTTTCTCACTTAGTCACTCCCGAAAATTCATCTTTTCACGTCCAAAGCAGCGTTTTTTGCAAATTCTGATGGCAATTCTTATTCAGAATCCCTGTCTTGTCTTGGCGCAGTTATTTTTCCTTAATATTTAGAAATTCTTGAAATGCCTAAATTCCACAGAATATTCGTTTTGAGGGACGTATAACGCATTATTTTTAATCACCAATATATGTTTTAGCACTGTTTGACTGCAAAATGAATGAGCTAAATATGTACTTTATACCATATTATTTTTGCTTTGATATATTCCTGTATAAAAACACACCAAGGAGTAAGTCAACACTGTATGTATGCAATGAGGATGATTATTTAATTAAGAACCTCGTAATCTTTAAAAATTGACATTGGTAAACATTATGTCCGTTGTTTATACTAATAACGATTCCATTAGCCCCGATATTTAGCATAACTAAGACACTAAAAAATAAAGTAAAAATTAATCAAGTCCGCTCTTATGGAACATGCTAAAAAAAGGACAGCATTATGTATTGAAGACGTTGCAAAGGCTAAAGAATCGCACGCTTTCTCGTTGATAAGGGGCGCTTTTCTTTCTTTATTAAATCTTTAAAGCTTAGGAAAGGAGTAAGTAGATTTTCATCAAGAAAAATGCTGCTCGCGTAAAAATTAATGTCAGGTTTTAAAGAATCAAACAAAAGATTTTACTCTTTATGTAAAACAAGACTACGTAAAACACTGAAAAATCGAGGTACAATCGTATCGTCGTGACTTCGCTTTTCTAACGTTAAGCTTTATATGCAAATTATTCAGTTTTTGCATAAAAATCCTCTAAGATACTTAGAAGCTACTCAGACTGTCACGCAATTGAATGAACACAAGATGCTTATGGCAGCTTTGATATTGCCAGTCAACCATTATTTTTATATGTATGTACCTATGGGACATTTCTTGCGTGCTGAAGGCAATTTTGAATGAAAATGCTTTCAAAAAATGGCTTCGTTTAAGCTGTACATCAACAAAAATGCAAAAAATAAGACACTTGAAGCGTACGGCAAAACGTGTTTTTCCAAAATACATTAGCATTATGAGTTATATGGCGAACTTTAGCGTTTTTTACTATGATCAGGCAGACAGATATGGCTTTAGGAATATTTATCGACGCTATAAGCTTAATTCCGTAACGCGTCTTGCGGGGTAAACTGTCCGCATATTTTTCTCAACGATAATACATAAGTGAAAAATGCAGAAGTGAAAGACAAAAACTTGCAGTGATGTAAAAAGTATTTCAGATAAAAGAGTTTATGTAGGAAACGGAAATAGTATAGAAAACGTAATAAAGCTGTGTGAGATTCAGTTAATAATATGACTACTATAGTCTGTTCCATTCCAAACAGCCCATATTCGCTAAATTCTTATTACTGTATTAGTTTTTCACTGCACAAATAGCTTCTTCAATTAAGTTCTTGCAGCGATTATTTTGAGCTACAAAATGAAAAAAGAAAATTCAAAAGTAAAACTTGCTGGAGACAAAAGCTTCAAACTCTTGTTGTCGATGTTTAATGTGCTTTGCTTAACATATACGCGCATCTAGCAAACTGCGGCAACAACGTAAAACTATAAAATATTCAGATCTGGTATACAATATATCTCAGCGGTTTTTAGCCGATCCATAAGTTACAGTAACCAAACTTTACAATGAGATAGCTATAAGCCTATTGTACTAATTTGGCAAAATTGATTAACCTACGGTGTAAACTTACTGCTTTGAAAAGAAAATTAAAAAAAACTTACTTTACTTTACTTTAAACTTACTTTGAACTTACTTTTTTAAACTTACTTTTCTTTTAATGTAGGATGTTGATTAAGTTACAAAACACTGCTTTGTTTGAAACCCATCGAATCGTTTACAATTTTTAGATGCCGTTAGTACGTTGTAAACTGTGAGTGCATAGCAGTAAGTTTACACCGTAAGTTAATCAATTTTGCCAGATTGGTACAATAGGCTTATAGCTATCTCCTTGTAAAGTTTGGTTACTGTAGCTTATATGGATCGGCTAAAAAACGCTGGGGGTAAATTGTATACTAGATCCAAATATTCTGCTACAGTAATAAGTAGTAAAGCTAAAATAGGCCGTTTTGAATGGAACAGACTATATGTTCGTTTCATATAACTTGTGATTTTCTCAATCGAATAAGCTGGGGCGTACGGTAATTATAGGCCAACTCGGATTACCCATACAAATTTCTTACTACGACAGATGCAAATTTTTCTAAAGCGCAAGCATACATAAGACACAATGTCTGAGAAAATTTACCTGTCTCTGTTGGGGGCCTGCAATTTCAAAAGTTATATTACCCTCAAAATTTTGTTTATGGGACTTCTTGAGGCGCTAAGAACAACTGGGTCATCCGATTTGCGTAAAAGTCAAAATTTAAAGAGATATTGGCTTCTAAATTTGTGGTTTTAAGCAATTTTCACAAAAAGTCTTACAAAAATTTAGATGCTTTCTGCGGCAACAACGCAAACTATAAATTTATGAAACTTGGCGAAAATTATACTCCTATCGCTCCTCTTTACACTGATATTGTAATATTGCGTGCAAAACCGTATATTTTGATTTTTATTATAATTCTTGCACAATTTTTTATCACTTATCCTACCAATTTCTTTAATATCTTGCCTGTAATATTCATTACAAGAATATGTGAGGTAGACCGTATAATTATAGTAAGTTCCGTTAACGACATGCTAACGATTAATCCGTTTATCAAGACACATGTTTCTATAGTTTGTTTCACTCTATGTATACTCTGTTTCACACAACTTCGGTCATAAATTTTTTAACTATCTCCGACAATTAAGTGACAGATTGCGATTATAGCATTGATCTGATATACAATTATCGTAACCCTCGGCTTACTGACATTAAAAATTCTTAGAATATATACACGAAGTTATGTGAAACAGACTATAAGTTTTGGGCATAAATATTAGGAATTTTTATCGGCAGCAAGCCGACAGATTACCATAATTAAGCGCAATCTGTCAACTTATTGTCATGATAGTCCTCAACATTATGCCCAAACTTGTGTGAAACAGGACTGTAAATTAAATTATATAAGTTTTGAGATTTTTAAATAAAAACCTTATAAATAGTTGAACAGCTAAATAAATTGATAAATTTCAACTTGTCGCTTAGAGAAAACGCTGATATCCGTATCCTGTAACTGTATTTTGAATTAATGGTGAGTAGTTAAGCGTATGAGTCTGGTCCCAATGGTTAAGGATAGGCAATGGTTAAGGATAGGCAATGGTAAAGAATAGGCAATGGTTAAGGATAAGAGGCCGATTCCAGTCATAGTCTGGTCCCAATGTTATAAGATAGGCAATGGTTAAGGATAGGCAATGAGTCTGGCACCAATGGTTAAGGATAGGCAATGGTTAAGGATAGGCAATGGTAAAGAATAGGCAATGGTTAAGGATAAGAGGCCGATTCCAGTCATAGTCTGGTCCCAATGTTATAAGATAGGCAATGGTTAAGGATAGGCAATGAGTCTGGCACCAATGGTTAAGGATAGGCAATGGTTAAGGATAGGCAATGGTAAAGAATAGGCAGAGGTTAAGGATAGGAGGCCGGTTCCAGCCATGAGTCAGGCCCCAGTGTTATAGCATGTACAGTGTTATGGCATAGGGATCGGCTTATGAGTCTGGCACAGTGTGCTTAAGGATGGGCAATGATTAAGGATAGGGGTCGGCTTATGAGTCTGGCCCCAGTGTTACAGCATATACAATGATGAAAGATAGGCAGATCTGCTCCCTGGCCCGAAATTGAGGTAGTGATAGGGAGCAAATGGCTGGGTAGGGCCTGCCCGAAGCTGCCCAGAATTGTGGTCGAGGTTGGGGGCCTGCCCGGGGAGGGGGCGCGTCCAGTCCAAGGCCAGGGGCCCAAGGCCAGGGGCCCAGGGCCAGGGGCCCAGGGCCAGGGCCCAGGGCCAGAGCCCAGGTCCAGGGAGCCCAGGGCCAGGGGCCCAGGGCCAGGGCCCAGGGCCAGGGCCCAGGAGCCAGGGGCCCAGGGCCAGGGGCCCAGGGCCAGGGGCCCAGGGCCAGGAGCCCAGGGCCAGGGAGGGGTAAATTTCCTGGGGGAAAAGCTCAAAGAGCTCTAACTCAAGAGCCAATAGTTGGATTGAACTCAAATTTTAGGGTAGGATGAACGTATGCCAGGCATGTTATGTACACAATATGTACGATCAACCTACAGTATACCAGCATAACTTTACACTTTTGCGTAACTCAAGAACCACCGGCCAGATTTTGTTCAAATTTTCAGGATATGGCGTAAATAGGCAAGGCATGCTGTTTACAGAATTTCAGCGCGCAGTCTACAGTATACCAATTTACTTTACACTTTCTTATATAACACTATATTTCAAGAACTATAGGGCGCATTTAGCTCAAATTTTCAGAGTAGGGTTAGCATATGTTGCATGTGTTATCCTATTGATATGAGCATGTAATGTACAGTATGCCAATTTTGGTTTACACTCTTTCAGATATAGTCATAAGTCAAGAACCAATGATCAGATCGGGCTTAAATTTTCAGGGTAAGATATATAAATGGTAGCTGCGTTATGTACAAAATTTTAGCGCGCAACCTACAGTATGTCGATTACACTGTTTTTTTTCAGATGATGACAACAAAGGGATGGATGTAAAGTACCCTATGGAGATTTTATTTTTTTATAACTAATAATCAATTATAATAAACATACCCAAACCTGTCAGCAAGCCTAGCTGGGAAGGGGTTACAGTATGGTGGAAAGGCAGGCCGGTGTAAAGTGAGTGTAAAGAAAAGAGTTTTTGCTGGGCTGCGCTTTTTTATTTAAATATCTTATCTATGTGGCCTAGTAAGTTCCGCTCGTAGAGCATAGCAAAATAATTGCGGCCCTCGTCGCTGAATTCGTCCCATAAGTCGCAGAGATTTACAAAGAAGCCGTTTTCAGCGTTGAATTTTAAAAAACAGGAGAATGACCAGAATGCATCTCTGTTTTCGGTTTGTAGTTTGTAACGGTACGCACGACTAAGTTTGGGCCAAAAATAAAAGCCCAGTTTTTCAATATCGGAAAAACTAGTGTGCCGCCTTTTTTGAACTTTTTGAACGAGATGAAAAAGAAAGTGTTCGTAAATCGTTTTTGCAGAATCCATGTTTACAATAGATACAAGAATGTTTATTTATAATTTCTGTATAATAGCAGTATGATAAATTCCAATGGGGGTAGCAGTCCCTGTGGGAGTCCACAAGCGCCACCAAGGTCCACAAGCGCCACCAGGGCTCCTTTACATTTTACGCCGCTTTACACTTTACACTTGCTACCCCTGCCACTCAGTCTTGAATATGCTAAACACGCTTGAAATGCATTTTAATGATAGTTTTTCCAAACTCGAAAGGAACTGGCATATCTTGGTCGGTTTTAACGTTAATTTCAATAGTATTAAATGATTTCTTGAGCACGGGTATATAGTGTGGACTAATATATGAGTGGTTTATTATATCCATATAGGTTCCTTCAATATTTATCACCTGCAGAAGCGGGGCAAAAACATTACCAACGATTTGAGGTTCCACTATATCACAATATACATAAAAATTGTGCATTCCGCCAAGCATATCGGGAGAGTGGTGGGCAGCTATTGTCAATTCTTGCGCTACCTTATAATTTATGCTAGAGAGTTGGTCTTCTAGAAAGCCCAGCATGTACATTAAATGTTTGGTTAATTTTAGGCTCTGAATACGTTCAGTGTTGAGTTTTAGATGACAGCATTTTTTATTATCATCATATTGTAAGCTTATATGTTGAGTATAGTCAAATTTTTCATTCGTGCTGACCATTTTTATTCCCTCAGTGATTGTTTTCACAAGATCGTGTATATTCAAGTATCTGGCGCGAGGAATAAGCATTTTTATTCGGACATTATTTTTCAAATCATAATATTGAATCATGTTTTGATCTTCGGATATATTATTCCAAGTGTTTGCATAGATTATTTCGGCCAGCCCTACTTCCCAATCACCATTGAGCATTATGTGTCTGGGCAGCTTTGTAATGAAGGTAGAGGCGGTATTTGATTCTTGAGAATCGCTCGGGAGCGTCATGTAAAACTGTTTAGGATCCATTTTTGTTTTTCACATTTTCTCAAAGTATTTATAGATTTTGGGCGTGTGCATAGATTTAACGACTCTTTTGAATGAAACACCTTTTGCTCGAAAATGCAGAAAATAGATGCACATATGGCCGCATGATGTAGATAAAGGACCCTGCACCCTCATATTATTGTATGTGTACGATGTTGCATTTTTCTCAATATATTCTTTAAACTCAAATGGTTTTTGACCATAACCGTCAAAATAATCACAATGCGATCTACGATTGAAGAACATGGCCACCCAGTGTGACCCTGGTTCATTGCTGAAATCCAAATTGACTATTACTGCAGCAGGGTAGCGGGGTATAGGCGGAAGGCGATCAATAGGGAAGACGCCTAGCAAAATTTTATTCACAGCAAGATCTGCTTCTAAAATGTGTAGTATTTGAAGTGTGTTCATCGCTAAGCGTTAAAATCATGAAACGTGTTGCGGTTTTTATCAATCATTATTAAATTATCAAATTCAGCGTATATAATAATTTCTACTCCAGAATCAGGCAAAGCGTCTGCAAACTTGATATTTATACTTGTTGTTCCTTCGCGTACTAGATCCCAATGCCCACTATCATCCGCATCAGGCGTCAGGTCGAACACAAAGAAACAATGACTCGTTTTAAATTCGTCTCTGCTGATAAAATTACCTTTATTATCATGCCCAATATCAAGCGCATCATACATCTGATTAAATGCCTGTATAAACTTATTTTGCTTGAATGACACATTTAGTGAATGAGTTTGTCCTCCGCACGTTACTTTCACATCGTAAACACTGAAGGGGTTGAAATTAAATGGTGATTTTGACAAACTGCCTCGAAATGCTTTTCCCTCAACACAAACGAAAACTAAACGTCTTGGCAGTTGGCCTGTAAACAATGCGAAATTGGGCGTTTCCCTGGACGGATTTGAAATGTGCATATTTGTCATGGCAACTCTTCTTATAGGGTATTTGGCAGTATATGCCAGCATTGTTTGCTCAAGCGCTAAACTCACACTCTCTAGCACCTCTACTTTCCGAACAAACAATTTCATTACTAAAACATTGAGTTCTAGTGGGATATCTTCAAAACACTGTATGACAAAATTGTTGCTGTTTCTGTGTAATTCTAGGCGAAAATCTGTGAAATTCAGCAAATACCTGTCTTGAGAGAACAAGTCGATGTGTAAAGGCGCAGATACTTCTACAACACTCGAGTCTTTAAAGAGCGCCGCTCGTTCTTTGAACCCTTTATTATCGTCAACATTCACATTAGCCCCACCTTCATGAAAATACAACGCAGACTGAAGATGAGACAATTTTGCATCAAAACCGTAATTTAATTCAGTTTCAAAATATGCCCTATATGCGTATAAATCGGAGCTGTCAAACACTAATCGACCGCCTAAAAAACACTTGACTTGCTTGAAAAATGTTTTGCCTATAAGGTTGATTGGCGCGTAATTGGGTAATGCTACGCCTGCTGCAGGTGTTGGTTTTTTAATTTTTAGTGCCATGTATATATAACTTCTGCTCATTTGCAAATAGTGTGGATCGGGTGGAATTCGGAATTCGTAGGGGCCTTCATTTGTTATTGGGTGCATAGGCTGCACTTCATCCCAAAATCCTCTTTTAACAGAAACTTGGGTGGGAGGGACAGTGAAAAGATCGAGTTCAGATTTCGTACTTGGAATAGATTTTACGTCTATTAGAGCCATTTTTTCGAATCAGTTTTGTAAATGTATCATCATTATTCATATTTATAGACTTTTGGCGCACGCCTAGCCCCTCTCCAGACATAGTCTTTGATGCCTCATCTAAGAATTGCGCCGCCTCATGCTTGGAATGTTCTTTGGCAGACTGAAATAAAGGTTTTCCCTGCGCCACATCTGACGCAATATTAGCACCAGCCGCTAATGCGTGTTTCCCTGCGCTTTTGCCAATAGATCTCAATACAGGCACAGCCATTCTAAATAGTGATTTGAAGAAACTCCCTAATCCGCCACCTCGTTGGTATGGTACGCCTCTATAGCCTTCTAGGCCATACCCTGTTTGTGAGGCTTGTTCTGCGTAATATTGTAGCCAAAGGCCACTGTTTTCAGGATTGAATTGTACATGCATGTTTTTTGATTGTATTATTTTTCCCTTGAACATTTCTATTATTTATAGATTTTCTTCATCCCAGGAAAAGTCGCCTTCAGATGCTACTGCGCTCTTCCGTTTCTTATTAGCTATACTCTCAAGTGGGGCGTTTGAACGTTGAAGGGCCCTAGCCAACTCTTTTGCACCAATTGCAGCGGGTACGGTTTTACGATCACGCGTGAAGTCGTGAACCAAATCAACAATATTTGATCCATATATTTTCTGACCATCAATCACAATCTCACCTGATGGTCGAATGTCTATACTAGGATCATCATTAATATGCTGTAATAGCAGTTTTGCATTTGGCTGTAAGGTTTTTGGAATACCCGCTATAATTTCTTTGCTTCCAAGTGATTTTTGAGGACCTAGAATAGTTAGCTCATACGGTTTCTTACGCTGTTCCTGCAATCGGCCAAACTTGCTCAAAATTTGGTTATACTTTATCATTTTCAAGCCTGATGATGAATGCTTGTCGCTTAAAATCTTGTACATCTCCCGATCCAGGGTGTTTAATACTTGATCTAGTGGTTTACTTTGTTCAGCAATATCTGCTGGCACTAGAACTATTTTTTCTGTATGCTTCATTTCTTGCCTATAATTGCTTCTGCTAGTAAACTACCTACAACTGATAGAATCGGGGTCAATAAAAGAGGTAAAAAACCACCGTTCTGAATAATTAAATCTTTTTTCAGCCTAGTTTTTGAGCGCCTGTTTTTAGCTAAATATCGAATTTCGTTTTGAAATCTTTTCAATTTTTGTATTTCTCTGTCAGTAAAAGGAATGTTGCCGTTTAGAAAATTGTTTGCACAATCGCAAATACATAGGATTTGGTCTTTACTAGCATTATTTATAACCGCATTGCGTTGGGGTTTTCTTGCAATACTTAACAAATGTAAACAACTAATGTTTCGTTTTAGTCTTTGAGGAGCCATTTTTGTAATTTTCAAATAGATCTTTATGCATATTTATAGTTTTTGGCACATACACAATAGGGTGTTCACTTAAAATACTCGTTTTCAACCTGTGTATATCATCTGCATTTTGTGTCAGATCAATGAACAAGTACCCGTGTGGCCTGGAGGTGGCATCAACATATGCTTCAAGAAAATATTTTGTATTACTAGGGTATAAATGCCGTGATAAAATATGCGATTGCAGCTGATCTGCTGGGTTTTTGAATAAGACAATATAATCAGAATTGATGCGCGAGGTACGAAGGCCATCATAAAATAGATTTTGCACAATTTGTATTACACTAATGTTCCAATGATGACAACCACGAGTGAATAATTGTATAATTTCACGATTTCCTCTACTTTCATGCATTAGATCATCAAGAACTATCAACTGGGCTACATGACTTTTTTCTTTGAGGATGCTAAAATCTGGCAAGCCTTTATTAAAAATTACATTTTTCATCTTATAGTACAGAGGCTGTTCTTCACTATAAAACCAATAGATTTTATCAATTTTGGTTTTCATTATTTTTTCTCTATTTTCAATAAGTTGCTTAACAAATGTTGTTTTTCCTGATTTTGTGGGACCAGAAACAATACAAGCGAAAGGATGATACATAATCATTTTGGTTGTGCATAAAATTTAAATTCTGCTTTTGATAAAATGGTATCAAATTTCTGTGGCCAGTTTTTTAAAACGTACTTTAAACTCGCCTTTGCCCTTATTTATAGCTTTATCTATTCTTTTGTGTTGCTCAGCATTAGGTTCAGCCACCTGTAGCTCTTTTGCATAGAAGGCGCCTGTTATTGGTTCACCCAAGAGATCCTCTAATTTATATGTTTTAGGACAGCTGTTTGATACCTCCTTAATTCGAAATAACTCATCAGTGTATGTATGTTTGCTTGCTTTTGTGAAGCTTTTCTTCAGTGTTGTTATTCGCACTATTTCACCAATATTCAATGGCTGCTCGGCATCACATTTCTTTTCCTTTCTTAACATGAAGGCTAATAATTCCCCTTTATTCTCAGAGTTCACATCATTTGGGGGTATATTGTTAAGACTTCCATGTGGGAAGTTGTTATAACTTTCGATAATATCTTGGTATACTCTAGTCCAGTTCTCATTCGAATAATAGGACATGAATTTCATCAATTTATCTCGAAATGTTCTATGAAAACGTTCTACAAAATTGGCCTTTATTTCTAGGCTGCTTGTTAGTATATGATTTATTGAGTGTGACTTTAGTAAGCTATTGATCTCGCCTCTAAACTCATTACCATGATCACTTCTTATTGATTGTGGAATAGCTTGTTGCAGAATTTTTTCAAAGGCTTGTGATGTGGTTTTTGCACTTTTATTTGTCATTGCCTGTCCATAGGCCTTGCGGGAGAACACATCAACAACCATTAAAATATTGCGATTCCTGAAATTCTTATTCTGAAACTCTCTCAAGTCTAACAAATCTGCATCCCACAATATATTTGGCCCAGCTACAATGATTGATCGGCGCTGAAACCGTTTTTGAATAGGTTTATGTAACTGATGAGTGAATTGATTTCTCAAAAAGGATTTTATCAGTTTTGGTGATTTCTTTGATACTAGCTGCAACTTATTTTTTCCTGAAAACGCGCCAGCATTTTTTACATTAGCCCACTGCTTTTTAACACTATCCATTATTATAATCTACTAGTACTTGTACCAATATTTATAACCATTCTTACGAAAAATGTTCCAAACTTTACAAAAAAATGTTCCAAACTTTACAAAAATGTTCCAAACTTTACAAAAAACGTTCCAAACTTTACAAAAATGTTCCAAACTTTACAAAAAATGTTCCAAACTTTACAAACTTCCTATGTTATAACGTATAAGATGTGTTCCAAACTTTACAAAAAATGTTCCAAACTTTACAAAAATGTTCCAAACTTTACAAAAAACGTTCCAAACTTTACAAAAATGTTCCAAACTTTACAAAAAATGTTCCAAACTTTACAAACTTCCTATGTTATAACGTATAAGATGTGTTCCAAACTTTACAAAAATGTTGTGCCCATTGCTCAATGTCCGACCCACACCACAAGGAGGTTGGCACAATGGTGGGTCATATTTTCAGTAATATATATTAAATCGTAGCTTCAGAACTCCTAACCACGTGCCCGGTTCAGAGGGATATAAGGCGCCCTGTGGGCGTACAAGTGATGGACACCCGAGAAACCCGTTTTTGGATCGTAATGTAATTTTTTAAATGCTTTATTCCTTTTTCAAATGTACTGAAAAAACTCTTATCTATATTTATACATGTCAACACGGCTAAACGCGCCTGGCGTGTTAAGCGTGATCATTGTTTATCTTTATTTAATCATTTACAGTACAGAAGTAACTTTAAGCATGATCGTATTCTCATACAAATTTTCCCACATATTTTTCGCATTTGCATTAAAATGACGCCACAATTCGTACAGTATTTCATTTTCGCGATTAACGACACGATCTTTTAAAAATAAGGCGAATGTCCAAAATGCGTTTTTGTCTTCGCTTTTTCTTTCTTCCTTGAAGGCTTCGTCCAATTGGCTCCAAAAACAGGTGCCTATATTCTGCACGTTACGGTTGCTGACGAATCGAATAGTTGCTCTTGCGATGAGTTTGTCGACGAAATGGTGGTAAGCTAGTTCGCCGGGTGATGCCATTTTTTATCTTTCTGCATAATACCCACCTCTTTTTCTTCTCCTATTTATAGACTTTAGGCACTCGATTTCACCTTCTCGTCCCCAATCTCTTCTTCTATGTACCGCTTAATAACGCGACTGCCTGCCTCTTGCATGGCACGATTATACTCACAACATCTGGGGCACATTTGAAGATTCATGTACCATCTACCCCCATTAGTTTCAAAAAAATCTTTTTCTGATGAGTTTTTTGGCAAAAATAACACAATTGAACCATGAGAGCGTACATAGGCCGCTCTAAATTTCGCCCAAACATTTGAATGGGGGGCCTGATAGACCGCCCATACGGCTTTTTCTCTTCTTCGACAAAAAGTCGTTTTTTCGGATTCCTTAACTTCTTCCATTTTTTCATAAAACTATTTTTTCAAAAATCTTTTTTCATATTTATAAACTTGAGCTCAGACACATTTTCAGTCGGCTATAAATAGGAGTAGGAAAAGAGGTGGGTATCATATCGTGGAAAATGTTGGTTCACGACGACTTAACGGATTATTGCGTCCAGCTGGTCAAGGATTACGTCAACAGGAATTCGGGGCGTCGGGATGCGACGTTCAAACGGATTCAGCTTGGCGCAGACGAAGCTGCCCAGCGGCACTTCATCAACCAGCCGTTCGATATTGACCCAGCGTCGGCGCGAACAAGTCCATTTTGACGAATTTACTGCCGAAATTTTCAAACGAGGAATCACCATCGATGGCTTCTTCACGCTGATTGGCTTTATGGGCCTGCTTGCAGACGTGCTTCGCAGGAATCGAATAAGCATCGACGTGATGGTTGACTCGTTCAGGCTTTACTTCCAAAACAATTTGAGCGCTGTGGTTCGCAATCAATATGCTGCAGTAAAAATTACGTCGGATTTATTGACATAATATAAACCCAACGGCCCTTTTAAGGGCTATCATATTAACAGAAGTGATTGGTGGCATTGTGCTTATACTTAAAAATATGAATATATGCTCTATCTTTTTTTGCTTGCAAGTATGGAGGATTGCATCGAAGGTTTACTGCTGACATTGAATGTTACTATATGTTTAATATTCTTGGAATTTATCATACTGCTATTATACAGAAATTATAAATAAACATTCTTGTATCTATTGTAAACATGGATTCTGCAAAAACGATTTACGAACACTTTCTTTTTCATCTCGTTCAAAAAGTTCAAAAAAGGCGGCACACTAGTTTTTCCGATATTGAAAAACTGGGCTTTTATTTTTGGCCCAAACTTAGTCGTGCGTACCGTTACAAACTACAAACCGAAAACAGAGATGCATTCTGGTCATTCTCCTGTTTTTTAAAATTCAACGCTGAAAACGGCTTCTTTGTAAATCTCTGCGACTTATGGGACGAATTCAGCGGCAGGGCCTGTAATTATTTTGCTATGCTCTACGAGCAGAAACTTACTAGGCCAGATAGATAGGATATTTAAATAAAAAAGCGCAGCCCAGCAAAAACTCTTTTCTTTACACTCACTTTACACCGGCCTGCCTTTCCACCATACTGTAACCCTTCCCAGCTAGGCTTGCTGACAGGTTTGGGTATGTTTATTATAATTGATTATTAGTTATAAAAAAATAAAATCTCCATAGGGTACTTTACATCCATCCCTTTGTTGTCATCATCTGAAAAAAACAGTGTAATAAACATACTGTAGGTTGCGCTAACATTTTGTACATAACGCAGCTACCATTTATATATCTTACCCTGAAAATTTAAGCCCGATCTGATCATTTGGTTCTTGACTTATGACTATATCTGAAAGAGTGTAAACCAAAATTGGCATACTGTACATTACATGCTCATATCAGTAGGATAACACAAGCAACATATGCTAACCCTACTCTGAAAATTTGAGCTAAATGCGCCCTATAGTTCTTGAAATATAGTGTTATATAAGAAAGTGTAAAGTAAATTGGTATACTGTAGACTGTGCGCTGAAATTCTGTACACAGCATGCCTTGCCTATTTACGCCATATCTTGAAAATTTGAACAAAATCTAGCTGTGGTTCTTGAGTTACGCAAAAGTGTAAAGTTATGCTGGTATACTGTAGGTTGATCGTACATATTGTGTACATAACATGCCTGGCATACGTTCATCCTACCCTAAAAATTTGAGTTCAATCCAACTATTAGCTCTTGAGTTAGAGCTCTTGGAGTTTTCCCCCAGGAAAATTTACCCCTCCCCTGGCCCTAGGCCCCTGGCCCTGGGCCCCTGGCCCTTGGACTGGACCGCCCCCTCCCGGGCAGGCCCCCCAACCTCGACCACAATTCTGGGCAGCTTCGGGCAGGCCCTACCCAGCCATTTGCTCTCATCACTACCTCAATTTCAGGGCCAGGGAGCAGATCTGCCTATCTTTCATCATTGTATATGCTGTAACACTGGGGCCAGACTCATAAGCCGACCCCTATCCTTAACCATTGCCCATCCTTAAGCACACTGTGCCAGACTCATAAGCCGACCCCTATGCCATAACACTGTATATGCTATAACACAGGGCCAGACTCATGGCTGGAATCGGCCTCTTATCCTTAACCACTGCCTATTCTTTACCATTGCCTATCCTTAACCATTGCCTATCTTTAACCATTGGTGCCAGACTCATTGCCTATCCTTAACCATTGCCTATCTTATAACATTGGGACCAGACTATGACTGGAATCGGCCTCTTATCCTTAACCATTGCCTATTCTTTACCATTGCCTATCCTTAACCATGCCTATCCTTAACCATTGGTGCCAGACCTCATTGCCTATCCTTAACCATTGCCTATCTTATAACATTGGGACCAGACTATGACTGGAATCGGCCTCTTATCCTTAACCATTGCCTATCCTTAAGCACACTGTGCCAGAATCATAAGCTGACCCCTATGCCATAACACTGTATATGCTATAACACTGGGGCCAGACTCATGGCTGGAACCGGCCTCTTATCCTTAACCACTGCCTATTCTTTACCATTGCCTATCCTTAACCATTGCCTATCCTTAACCATTGGTGCCAGACTCATTGCCTATCCTTAACCATTGCCTATCTTATAACATTGGGACCAGACTATGACTGGAATCGGCCTCTTATCCTTAACCATTGCCTATTCTTTACCATTGCCTATCCTTAACCATTGCCTATCCTTAACCATTGGGACCAGACTCATTGCCTATCCTTAACCATTGCCTATCTTATAACATTGGGACCAGACTATGACTGGAATCGGCCTCTTATCCTTAACCATTGCCTATTCTTTACCATTGCCTATCCTTAACCATTGCCTATCCTTAACCATTGGGACCGGACTCATTGCCTATCCTTAACCATTGCCTATCTTATAACATTGGGACCAGACTATGACTGGAATCGGCCTCTTATCCTTAACCATTGCCTATTCTTTACCATTGCCTATCCTTAACCATTGCCTATCCTTAACCATTGGTGCCAGACTCATTGCCTATCCTTAACCATTGCCTATCTTATAACATTGGGACCAGACTATGACTGGAATCGGCCTCTTATCCTTAACCATTGCCTATTCTTTACCATTGCCTATCCTTAACCATTGCCTATCTTATAACATTGGGACCAGACTATGACTGGAATCGGCCTCTTATCCTTAACCATTGCCTATTCTTTACCATTGCCTATCCTTAACCATTGCCTATCCTTAACCATTGGGACCAGACTCATTGCCTATCCTTAACCATTGCCTATCTTATAACATTGGGACCAGACTATGACTGGAATCGGCCTCTTATCCTTAACCATTGCCTATTCTTTACCATTGCCTATCCTTAACCATTGCCTATCCTTAACCATTGGGACCGGACTCATTGCCTATCCTTAACCATTGCCTATCTTATAACATTGGGACCAGACTATGACTGGAATCGGCCTCTTATCCTTAACCATTGCCTATTCTTTACCATTGCCTATCCTTAACCATTGCCTATCCTTAACCATTGGTGCCAGACTCATTGCCTATCCTTAACCATTGCCTATCTTATAACATTGGGACCAGACTATGACTGGAATCGGCCTCTTATCCTTAACCATTGCCTATTCTTTACCATTGCCTATCCTTAACCATTGCCTATCCTTAACCATTGGTGCCAGACTCATTGCCTATCCTTAACCATTGCCTATCTTATAACATTGGGACCAGACTTTGACTGGAATCGGCCTCTTATCCTTAACCATTGCCTATTCTTTACCATTGCCTATCCTTAACCATTGCCTATCCTTAACCATTGGGACCAGACTCATACGCTTTACTACTATGGTGCCATTAGTTAAGCTACAAAAGGATGAATAGGGTAAACGATATCATAAAAAAGCAATTTGTTCTGCTAACAAAATTATGTGCACCACGTGTAAAATAATCCTAATGCCGGCAAATAAGGCCTGGTTGAACTGTTCAGCTCCGTAAGGTCTTAAATATGTTTCGAAAACAAGCTGCGGTTATACAGATATTGTAACACTTTCGACGACCTCTAAATGCTTAAATGCGCTTGATATGCTTCCATTTAGAGCTGACCGTGTAATTATTCTTATTATTTTATCGTGGTCCGAGTCCGCAAAACTTGGTAAAATAGACATGTGATCCTATCACCTTTTAAATAATTTAAATGATATGCCCCTAAATCTTATCGTTTTTAATTTGGATCAAATTAGTGATTATTATCAATTTGCAAATACAATGCGATGATTTGTATTCTAAGAAAGTCGTATCAAATTTGATGATTAAGCTGAAATGTTTTTTCAAGATTCAGTTTCTATCAAATTCTCAAAAAAGGACTAGCCAATGAACCGTTGGAGCACACCTAAATTACAATCACGTATTGTACGAAGCGCATTAGAAAAATTTTATTACAAGGATTTGCGCTAATAGGATTAGTAAGTAACTACAGTCTGTTTCGCACAATTTCGGTCATAAATTTCAAAACTATATCCGACAATAAGCCGACAAATTGCGATTATAGCATTGATATGATATATAATTATCGTAACCCTCGGCCTACTGTTGATGAAAATTCCTTGGATTTATGCACGAAGTTATGTGAAACAGACTATAAGTCCTAGAAAACAGCAAAACCGTTCAACACATATATCAAAAAATAGAAGATTGTGGTCCAGTCCAATAAATCTTCCAGTTGTGGCAGTTCCACCGTCCTTTGAGTGCAAAAGTCCCAAAGATACATAGGTCTGAGGATCAGTTGATGAACTTTTTTAAGCTAAAATGGCTTTTATAATCGATTCCGTCTTTAGCCATTCACTTGTATGATACCCGGTTGATATTGCGTAATTTTTTTCATTACATTTTTAATCTTAAGTTTGAATAACTTTCTTACTTAAACACTAAATATGACATGATGTTGATCAACTAGAATGATCTTAGGTAGCGCGTTAGCGCGTACCTATAATATACTTGGGTACCCCTAACACCTGTGCACCCCCCTACAGCTATAACGGGACACTTCTGGAAGGTGCGGTTTTTTTAAAAGAAAGATTATAAACAAATTCGCTGCCCGTGTTTTTTGTTTTTCTTGAAACTCAAAACTGACTGTGTAAAGAAGGTGTAAAGTTTTTGTGTAACGTTATAGCATAGGACAAATTTCGGGACCTTTTTGTCTGCGGCATGTGGGCAACTGAGTATTGATGACTCGAACAATTGAACAGCATAGGATTATAGAGGAATGAATTTTACAGAACAGCATTTTTTTGTTTTTTGAAATTCGCATTAGTTCTCGGATGGCAGTGTAAAGAGTGCGAAGATCTGGGGGTGAAAAAGCACTTTTGGTCGAGTTTTCAACCTGCTTATGTCTGATACTAACTCCGGTTATGAGTTTTTTGAAATGTTTTCTGACAGAAATGTAGAGCGGATCAAGGGCTACATTCTGCATATAAGCAAAGTCTTCTACGCTCTATGGTGAGTTAGATCCTGGGGTTTAAAGTTTACACTCTAGTGGATAATGTATAAAAACGGATTTTAACTAAGATTTCTCTGCCAAATTTTTCCGCTTATGAGTCAGGGTAAATTAAATACAGCAGTAATAAAGTGCCTCTCAGGGGCTACACATCGCAGCAAACCGCATTTAAAAAACGCAATATTGAGTTATTTATGGGGGTGTAAAGTTCGAAATCAGACGTGAAAAATGGGCGAAAAAACACGTTTTTTCCGCAACTTTGATTGGTAAATCATATCAAATAATTTTTGCAACAGAATTTTTGCACATAGAAACGTACTACGACTCAAAAGCTACAAACTGTACCAAACCGAATTTCTTTACACTCAATGCGGAATACGGTACGGATTTTTAAAGTTTACAATGTTCTGAATGATGGAAAATATGTCTTTGTTTGGGTTTTGTTCGCCACTTTCTTCTTTCAGAAGTCAGGATAGGTCCAATAGAATAAAAATAAAGCGCCTTATATGGGGTGTATGTCATAGCGAATCGCGTATGTCTAAACCAATATTAAGCGAGTGTAAAGTCAAGAATGAGGTGCTTTAAACAGGTTTCTGTCTTGTTTCTTTCTGCCAGCTTCTCCGGTTATGAGTCAGGGACTTGATTCTCAAGTCTGTAAATGAACCTGAAACCAAATTCGATACGCAATTTTGGCGCGTATGTTTACACTCAACAGTTCAGTAAAGTGGTTTAAACCAATGTTAATTTATCCTTACGACATTATGGAGACTTACTATTTTCATAAAAGTTGGTCGTAATATCGAAGCAATATTAAAATTACGATTCTGACTAAAATCTTTTTTACACTAGGTGTTAACATATCGTTTACACTACATATTAATCTTCGTTTTAGAGCCTTGCGGAAACCTAATTTTTTCCTTATGACTAGAAATTTTTAAGGAATCAAGTGTGAGAAGTCGGTTAAACACATTTTTTTACACAACAGTGGTGTAAACTGTTTTACACCTAATGTTAATTTGTCATCAGACCATTGTTGAGACGTGATGTCTTTATAAATGTTGATTGTAATATCCGCGTAATATCAGATTTACGAATCCGACTAAAATCTTCTGTGCATTCTGTGTATGTAAGTAAACACTGCATATGAACTTTTGACCTAGAGCCTTGCAAAAACATAATATTTTTCTTAAATTCAAAAAAACAATAAAATAGAATATGTATAGATAAAAGTATAGACCACACAAAAAGCGTAAAAAACGCGTTTTTGTGCAGAGAGCAAATTTTTGACATGTTTTTGGTGGTTTTTGTAAAAGTTAGGGTGAAAATCCTAGATCCAGTACCTACCTTGTCGTACCTACTACGTTAGTGCTTACCAACATTATTCATACACGCAATGTGATAAATATCATTTTAAGATTTACTGAAACAAGCACGCAATAACATGCAAGAAATTTTCCACATATGTATATGTATTTAGCTATCTTCAATCATAGCGATTGGGCGAAAATCATTGCGCCCCGTTTGCTACGCAATCTACCCAACTGTAAAGAAATGTCCACTTGAACGACGCATGCATTTTACTTTGAAATGCGTGTTTCTTAGGTCCATTAGCCAGTGCATTGCTGCGGGCAGTCAACTTTATCGGACTAAATAAGAGTCAGCGAGAAGTAAAATGACAAAACGTGAGATTATTTGTTGAAGTTGCATCATGGTCGAAGTAAGCAACGATCAGAAGCGATAAGTGAATTCCAGCTTTAGCACAGAAAATAATGCTGCTTCGAACTTCAGCTAAATAATATTGCAAACGCGCGGAGTCGGAATATAATTCATACACAATGCAAGTATGAATTGCTAAGATGGAAGCAGTACCTAATGACATTCGCTACAACACTGACAAAGATAGGAATAACTACTATTTTTTGCTAACAAAAAGTTGGGTACTAGCAAGAAAAAATGCTCCGATGGAACAAAAAAGGTAGAATATACTTGGAACAAAGAATTATCAAGGACGTAAAAGGAGGGGACTAGAAAAAGCTCCTATCTACAAATGTCACAAAATTTGCTAAAACTCAGAAATTTCCTAAACAAAGAAAAATGAAAGTAAGTAAATCAAAGAAAAACCTACCTGTGCCTAAAACTGCAAGATCTGCTAAAAATCAGACTTTTTCTAAGCAACGCAAAAATCGAAGTATATTCTGCGGCCTCTGAAAAAAATAGGTGAACCTTCTCATATTGTCCACCATACAGTGGGCGGTTCCAAAATTCTGAGGGGGTTTTCAAATTGGAATATTGGCCTTAAAAATAGTGCTATGGCGAAGAAAACACCATTTTTGAACGTTTCTTGTCGAGCTCTATCTATTGGTACCTACCAAAAAAACCCAAAAAGAGCAGAAAGATTTAAAAAATTGAATTCTGGAGGTATTGTTGGGTATTTGCGTTTTCTTGTTGGGTATTTTGCCTTGGGGTGCATACTCCCCAAACCCCTACGTCTAGGTATGGTGTCCAATGCTTAATATAAAGCTTATAAAATAAATCTCAAATCTGCGTTTTTGCTAATCACTTGCAACGTTAATTTATTCGATATTGTGGCTAGATAAATATTACAAAAAGTTATATCCTATGATTATTTGCGATACCGCAACGAAAGACTGTGATTTCTATATAATGCATGCGTCCATTCAGTACTCTTCTGGCGTTTAATCCCACCAGACCACCCGGATTTCATTCCTGCCCATGTAAACTGATAACCATTAGGCATGGGAGGTTAGGGGTATGCACCAGTGTTCAATCAGAAACGTCGAAAATTGCCGTTTTTCCAACATACCATAATTACTATTTTTTGACCCAGAAAAATATTGCAACATGGCGCTGCTCAGCTATGGCGATATCTGCTTTTGCAGAGTGAGTGGTTCAGTTATCTAGCCCAATGTTTTATCTTTGTTCGACAGGATGCTGCTTTCTTCTGCAGGCCGCAGAATATACTTCGATTTTTGCGTTGCTTAGAAAAAGTCTGATTTTTAGCAGATCTTGCAGTTTTAGGCACAGGTAGGTTTTTTCTTTGATTTACTTACTTTCATTTTTTCTTTGTTTAGGAAATTTCTGAGTTTTAGCAAATTTTGTGACATTTGTAGATAGGAGCTTTTTCTAGTCCCCTCCTTTTACGTCCTTGATAATTCTTTGTTCCAAGTATATTCTACCTTTTTTTGTTCCATCGGAGCATTTTTTCTTGCTAGTAATAATCTATACTCGACTTGAACGAGAAACAAAAACGGGAAAACGCATAAAACTAGTTGCAATATCTTTTTTAATCTTTCTAGGTTTGATAATGGATTCGGATAAAGACTCAACTTCTTTATTCGCAGTATATTAATCTGACAGTGCGCGAGCTTACGAACGGAGGATTAGAATATTATCAGATGCAGTTATCGAAGACAAACAACCAGAGGCAACTGTGCAGAAAGGGTAAGAATGCTGGAACGTTTGATCATACATATTGATTCCACTACAATATTGACCTTATAAAACTCATTAAATGGCATATTTCAATACTTTCTTGTCGAATTGTTCCACTTCAATTATAACTATAATTATGCATCATTACAAACAGTGAAACCTTGTCGAATCAGACTAATCATCGTTTTCATTGAATTGATTTTGAGCTTTGATTTTAAATAGCTGATAATGATTCAAATCGAGTTTTGAATTATTTATTATTTATTTCGATTTATTCCGAGATAATGAAAAACAAATCAGCCAACTAGCTGTATGTGAATAACACTGAAAAATAGGGATGTGCCTGGTTCGATTTGAAGAATTTTTCGGGTTCCGCTTTAGGTTTTGAATTTTTGAATCTTCGGGTTCGGGTTCGGGTTTACAAATTTAAGAAACATCGGGTTTGGGTTCGGGTCGGACATTTTATGTATTAAAACTAATCATGTTTTCTTCTTGTTGCAACATATGTATAATGTATAAAACAGGCGCAATATGTGCTTCAATTTTAGTTACATAAGCATCAGCATATTTGCAAAAAGTCTTTCAACTAAATTCAAAAATTGTAAAAGAAGATATATCTTGCGTATGTAAGGAACTCAGTTTTTCTCAAATGGAAAGGAGAATTAAAGTTACGAGCATCAGTTTTTTAGCTTCGTATTTTATTAAAGATGAAAAACATTCGATATTCAAATTTTAAGATGAGACGGCGTGTGTTTAGAATCTTGGACAGCGTGTGTTTAGAATCTTGATAAAATTGAGGTACAGAATAAAATGGAATGAATAGAATAAATAAATAAGTTAATAAAACCTTGATATTGCTGAAAACTTAATAAGACTATAAAACTATTCCCACGAATTTTATCAAATCGACAGATGAAGCTTGCCCTGCTTTACACTTTAAGTTTCAATCGTTCGTCAACAAGAGTTGACTGCGGCATTACCTAAATTATATTATTATTTAAAAATATGCACGTATTTACATGTGTTCGTGCGCTAAATTATAATTGATATTACTATCAGTAAATAGGCAAAGCACATGTGTATACAGCTTGCTCAGTAGGTACATGTCAGTAAACGATTCAATAGTTAATTACATAAAGAAACGTGACAAAACTTGTATATAAAAGATGCATTATTTTTAGAAGTTGCAGGCTAATTGTAACTGTATGTAGATTAAATACTTTTAATATTTAATTGAAAAATTGAAAGTATTTAATCTACAAAAATTGATGTTTCAAGTTTTTTTATTCATCTCAGCATCTTGCCTTTCTAAACCCGAAAGAACCTCAAAAATTTCAGCAAAATTTCCGGCTTCGGGTTTCAAATTCTGGGATCTTCGGGTTCGGTGTTGGGTTCGGGTTTGTCAAAAAAGGTCGGGGGTCTTCGGATTCGGGTTCGGTTTCGGGTGCCCGGCACATCCTTACTGAAAAATATTTAGAAAACATAAGTACCATGCGAGCATCTGATCATCTGCCTGACCGACAATGATAATAGAAATCGTAATATTGCAATTTTGTGCAACAAAATCTGTGCTTATGATTCGGAATCTTTCAGATTTTATTCAGTCTATATCAGGAACAAGCTTGCTGAAATTTCAATTTGAAGGAAAGAGTTGGTTTTCTCTCATTCAATTAGTGTTGGTCGCAGCAAAACATTACAATTCTTATAATCTCCTGAAATTAAGATAAATTAACTTTTATGATCTTTTGATTGCACGCTAATTCAAACTCTAATTTTTTATTTCAGTCTCCGACATGCTTGATCAAAATGTCACAATGTTTCTCATTCTTGCTCAACACGAAAGCATTATCGAAGTGTTTGAAATGGCACACCTGTTCGCCGACATTCCAGTATTGCAGATTTTGAGTCAGAAAGCTTGGATTTATGAAAAGCATACGAATGAAGAAAGTAGGCAGTTGTCGAACAGTGTTGTTGTGTAAGCTGCTGAAAAGTGAGGGCATTCGATTTGGAAAACTGTGATATAAATCGAACCTGTTATAAATTAAAAAATATATTAAAAAACAGAACGTTTGATCTTCCTTCGCACCACAATTCTCTCTTTTCAAAATTTGCCTTCGTTTCCTTATCTTATCAAAACCACGCATCGTAATAAAATTAATTTTTCTTGAGGCATAGATACGCGTAATTACGTGTATGTATACGTGATGCAACGATTGTCTGCATAATTGATATTCATGACCATAAATGCATAGTATGGTCGCTATTAAAATAGCGCAAAAATTGCCCTAATTGGCAATTTCTGGTCAATTTTAACCACTTTTTCAATAAACTTGTGATTTTTGTCTGTTTTGACCTTACTTTTAATAAATTTTTTTGCTAGAAAATTTATATTTTGTCCTTCAGGGAGGTCTAGACCCTTCAGCTGTCCTCCAAGTGGATACAAGTTTTGCGAATGACGGTTACTGTTCGTTTTTATTCTGTTATTTCTGTAAATTTAATTATTTTGATTGAATTAATTCAATTTTATCTGAATAAGTATAATTTCTAATTCCTATTTTCTTGGGAATCGTTAGAAACTTGGAGATTGCGCAGAATTTAAATTTGGGGAACAAATCAGAGGTACAAAAATTACAATTTAAAAACTGTAATTATATTATAAATAATACGTTTTACGAAAAACCTAAATTCCTAATATATAGGTTTGCCACAAAATTATTTCAAATAATGTAAGTGAATGCACGTTGAAATGAGCACTAGAAGATGAAATCTCGCTCGCGAAACGCATCATTATTTTACTATTCTAATCAGAGAAAAGGTTATAGATCCGTTTTACCAAAAATTACCTCGAAAGAGACAAAATAGGATACATTTTGTTTTAAGCATTTATTCTGTATAAAAAGTTGCCATGCAACTAAAGTACTTAATTTAATTTTTGAGACGACTTATTGATATTAAATAATTAAACTTCTTATTTTTGTTTTTTTCAGAAATCAATTTTAATGAATCGAATTATATAAATGTTGTTGCTGCATCGATTACTTTTTGGAATATTTTGCCGGACATTCTACAATCATTAAACGTGACCAGATCTCTCGTTCTACATGATAAATATTATGGTAGGTTGATGGTTTCTCGAATAATCTGATTATTATAGTAATTTGCGACAACTTAATGAGTCAAAACGTATTTATGCGAATTACGAAGCATAAATAACTCTCCAGAAAATGAAAATATTGTGCTCGATGAATTTTTGTGTTCAGTTCATTTCTACGTGAAGTAGTCGCTTTTGTAGTAGACTCATGCATAAGTAAAGCAAGAGAGAAAATATATTATATCATACGTATATTTCATCCTTTACAATGGCCTTTTCAAAGATCTGTTCTGCTATGGTGGATCTGTAATATTAATACTGATGAATGAAATCATATATTCAAATTAGAGAAACAAAAAATTTTCATAAGTTACTCGTAAACTTCACTTTAGTGACAAAGTCAGGCTAGTGGTGTAAGTTTAGTTTAAAAAAGCATATCTGTACTCGTCTTGTATTTGTGACATTTGATATAGTCCCACTTCCTCGTGTTTCCCAGTTCGTCGAATGCCCCACATCCTCGAACATCCCATCTCTTCAACGACCCAAGTGTTCGCAAAGTGATGTAGTATAAAATTAGCAAAGACAGAAAAGCCCACCTCTCTGAACGCCCCACCTTTCCTTAAAGTTCTGCTCCTTCGAATGTCCCACCTCTCGCCAGTCCTATTCCTCCGAGGAAAGACATGAAATGGAAATAGCAGACTAAAAAACTCCCACCTCAACGCATGCCCCATCTCTTCGAACGTCCCACCTCTTCGAATGTCTCATTTTTTCGAATGCACAACCTCTTCGAACTTTCGCTACCTACTTTGCATTACACATATACACCTACTGCTAAGGTACCTACTGTGAGGAAAATTGTGATTGCATTTCAAACATTAATATTATCATACGCTTGTTACGGCAAGTTTTTTCCCCATAAACATCCTTTCACAGCAACAAATTCACGAAAAAAGATAAAAGTAGGGTATGTTAGTATAGAACTTTATCCCATAAAAAGTTATCAAGGAATAAAACGCATTACATATTCACTAAGGACTACTGCTTTTTAGCGAAAAATATAACGCAAAAAGTGGAACATGCGCAGAAGGTAGCATAAATCACTAAAAGTTTATTTGTGCGCGCGATGAATCAAGATTTTCGAAGAAATGATATTTTCGATCAAGTGCGATGAACTGAGACATTCGAAGTAGTAGGAATTTTGAAGAGGTATAATATCCGATGAGACTGCGATTTTCGTAGGAATGAGATGTTAGAAAAAGTGGGACACAATCATTTATTTAGGCTGTTACTATTATTTTTCGGTCGTGCCCCAACACTGCCACCGTCCCAACATTGCCACCGCGAGCCCCAACATTGCCACCGCGAGTCCCAACACTGCCACCGTCCCAACATTGCCACCGCGAATCCCAACATTGCTGCACGAGTCCTAACATTGCCTCGCACACTTACACAGCGACTCACATATGGACGTTGTTAAGGGGAGGGAGGGTTTAAGCCCCCTTTGGGTATTACTACCGAAATGGTATTATCTCCATTGAGAAGTTGGAAGTTAGGTATTGAAGAGCACTTTAGAAACAAAATAGTGTTCTAGACAAGTTCGACATGACAATACATCTTAAATGCAACATAGAATTACTATACAAAAAATATAGGATTAAGCCTCTCACCAGTTCTTGATTTTACCCCTCCCAGGCGACTCCAACCATTGTCTATGAGAATTATATACCTAATGCTTTTAGATCATATGTGCACCTCCATATAGTACATACATATGTACAAATGGGCCGCAACTAACTTCTGAGAGCGGATCTGATGGGGCAAACATCGAGGAAAGAGCCGAAAATACAAATCTGGGAGGTCTGCTGAATTCTGAGGAGTTTGAATTTTGAGGGAATTTGAGCCCCCTCCCCCGCCCCTCACGGACAACGTCCATGTGTGACCTGCTGTGTGAATGTTGAGAACTCACGGCAGCAATCCTGTGGTTCAGGTTGACACTTTTGGGACAGTGGCAATGTTCTGACTCGTCGTGGAAATGTTTGGGATTCGCGGTGGCAGTGTTGGGACAGTGGCTCTGTTGGGACGGTGGCAGTGTTGGGACGGTGGCAGTGTTGGGACGGTGGCAGTGTTGGGACGGTGGCAGTGTTGGGACGGTGGCAGTGTTGGGAATACACCTATTTTTCGGTAACGTCCCAACATGGCCAACAGTCACCGTCCCGACACGGCCACCGTCCCAACACGGTCACCAAAATTCTCAACACGGCCACCGTCCCAACACGGCCACCGTCCCAACATGGCCACCGTCCCAACACGGCCACCGTCCCAATACGGCCATTGAAATTCCCAACACGGCCACCGTCCCAACATGGCCACCGTACGAACAAAGCCACTGTCTCAACAAGGCCACCACCACACGTGGGCGTGGAGGGGGGTTTGGGGTACTGCACCCCCTTAGAAGTTCGAATACCCCCAGAATTCAATTTTTGAAATTTTTTTGCTTTTTTCGCGATTTTTTTATGCCACTGGATAGTGCTCGATGAGAAACGTTGAAAAATGGTGTCTCCTTCGCCATACCACCATTTTTTGTCCTTTGAAAAATTTTGCACCTCCCCATCAGAATTTCGGTGCTGCTCACTCTATGGCCACCGCCAATTTATTCTAATCAGTGGATCCGTAAGTAGGTATTAATAGTATAGGAAGGTAATTGATAAGTTTTGATACGTAGATCTGTACCTCAGCGAGGCGGCAAATTAGACAGGCTGTTCTATTGTGTAGCAAGCTTCTCCGCTGGAATTACGTACGACAAAGGCATCACGTGCATAAGTATTCTATCATATCTGAACTGCATGATTTATGCATGTAAAAAACTAACTTTAGTCATCAATTTAATTGCTGCCACATGTATATCCATGCCTAATTACCTTCCTGTAATTAACTATTAATACCTACTCAACTGATTAAAATACAGTGGTAGTGGCCTTGTTGAGACTGTGGCTTTGTTGGGACGGTGGCCGTGTTGGGACGGTGGCCGTGTTGGGACGGTGGCCGTGTTGGGACGGTGGCCGTATTGGGAATTTCGGTGACCTTGTTGGGACGGTGGCCGTGTTGAGAATTTTATAGGCCGTGTTGGGACGGTGGCCGTGTCGGGACTAGTGGCTATGTTGAGACACAATCTATTTTTCGACAGGGGTTCCATTTTTAGACTAATAATGCTTTATTATATTATAAAAAGTGTATCAGCTTGCTAAACAGATGAAAACATCACAAAAGTTATAATTTATTACGGAAATGTAAGGGACATCACACACGTAAACAAACTCTTGGTTTCATTGATTTGGTTTTTGCTTTCATTAGGGTTACTTTATTTTTTGACTATTAATCACGTACAAGTGCACGTTAATTATATTTTACAATCTATTTTTATTTTATTATTGCTTTCTATATCATTATTATACTTTTATTCTATTTCTTTACACTCTGTATGTTATATTTTCATGTTATTTGTATGCTACATTCAATATGTTCCATATTTTACGTAATTATTGATATAATTTTATTCTATCTAGGTGCCCTGCTGTTTTATATTTTTTGCATATTTTATAGTTTTCTATCACAATATGCCTTGTAACTCGTTTCAATCGTCGTAATAGTGAAGTACTTATTGTTTAATAAACATTACCTGCAGATTTCATTGCAGAGAAAGATGGTGCCCTGCAAGATATATTGTTTTATATAAAAATGCGATTTGAATTTTTGATTATGGCTACAAATCCAGTTCTAATAGCTGATCAAATCAAATTAGCTCAGTTGTTAAACGTCACGGATTTAGTCCTTATTGCTCGTATGAGTAACATTGAATTCTTCGTAAGACATGCCAGATTCGCAATGGAAAGACGAATCTTTCGTTGGTTCATTGTCACAACAGTAAGTAATGTATGAAGAATTTACATCTGTATGCAGCTTCTGAATTTTTAGAGGTATAAAAATATTCAAAATTTTCACTGTTGACTGATTGAAAATCTGTAAGCTCAAACAGTAATGTTTTGGAATAGATTATATTTATTTTCACTGAAGACTGGATAAACAAGGTATTTTTTTGCGTCAAGAAAATTTTAATATATGTTTCCATCTTTATAATTCGCCAATTGTTGTACCTATATATTTTTTGTTGGTAAAGTTTCAACAATCCTAGCACTTCAACCGTACCACCCAACTGTCCCATCGTCAGTTTTAACTTAAAATTCCAACAGTTTCACCAGTCCCACCGTCTTAGAAGTCCCACCGACCTAACAGTCCCACTGGAAATTTCAACAGTTCTACCTCTCCAACAGTCCCATTGTCCCGGCAGTCCAACCATCACGTATTATTAATGAAACAAATTCCCGCAGCATCAGCCGATTAGTGCATGTCATCACTTCCTAATTTTTGTTTTCCATGCTGCTAATAACTCTTTTTATATAGTTTTTCTGTTTCTCCTAAAGCTCGTTAAAATGTCTTCTAATCAATTTGCGTTTAAAATAGCTACGAATAATTTTTCAATATCAATCTGAGCGCATGGCTCTGGAATTTTTTCTGACTTGCTCCATACGCAATTCTAGTGCGTTGCGAAGATATACAAAGAAATAGTTGGACTGTTGTAACAATGGTACCCTTGGTACTCTTAGAACGGTGGGACTATTAAGACAAGTGGAATTGTTGAGATTATTGGTAGGACTATGTGATGATGGGACTGTCTGGATGGTAGGACTGGCGTGATTGTTGAGACACATTCGTTTGATCCTTGAAAACAGTGATTTTACACAAGCCGTGGACGACCTTTACATAAATTAATTTGAAGACTAAAATGATGAAGAATTTCTATTAGCTGAATACAATAAACACTTTTATGTTGCGTTTTTCCAGGCGCGAATCCATGAGGCGGGTGAAGGAGGAGCGGCCGCCCCCTAAGCTTAATTGCAATTTTTTTAGAAGCAGATACACTGGTATGCGCGTTAGTGCGAGCCTAAAATTAGGTTTAAAAAGGTAAAAGCAGCAAAATTTTTCGGCGAATTCTGGTTATTTCTCGTTATAAAATTCTAATATTGAATATAAAAGCTTGAATCAGCTAAGATATTAAAGCGCTTCACACCACTTTAGTGGTTTAATGTACAATTAGTCTGTAACGCGCATTGAACATCATGGCAAAGATGCAATAATCATTTTGAACCAGTTTGACAATTCTCCGTTTCATTTGCTCTTCTTTGCGAGTGTACAAAATTCAAGCTGAATGGGTTAAAATGACAAAAATTTCCCAATGTTTTGCGCATGTTTTCTGAACTACTTTTTAAGAAAGAAGGCCATAAATTTAATCTGAAAGCGATAAGAACAACCTTTTCATGTTCAAATTTTTGTACAATTTATTGATATCTACCGTATAACAAAAATTTATTTAATCATTCATAGTCGTCCGCTTGGTTTTAAGAAGCTTTTCATAACTCATTCATGTGTTCACTCAAATTAGCATATGTCCGCGACAGGATTACCGAGCCTTTAAATGCGATGAATGCATAGTTACCGGCACTTTGTGGATAAGGCCCGATTTCGACAATTCATTCAAAGCATTTGGTGATATGGAAAATGAACTTTACAAAAACAAAGAAGTCCGGGATTCGCTACTACACGAAGACAAAGTAATTAAATGTCAAAACCAAAACTTAAGAAGTGTCTGAATTCGGTTAAAATCAAATATTTAAAACATAAAAACCTAAAAAAGCGATTATCGCGCTATTGCCTTGTTAAAGTTATTCATTTCGCAGGTTTATATGATGAATTGAAATGGAGTGTTTTAATTTTTAGCTGATGCTATCCTTTTATTTTGACATAATTTCATTGATTTGGCGATACGTTCAAAAATCGGGAGCAGACAAACTGATTAATCTTGCTAACCAGTGTTACGAGACGTATGAAAATCGATCATCAGAAGACATCGGCATCAAGCTGTCCGGATTTTTTGAAGAAGCAAGAAATAATAGCTTTATATTTGTGACTCGATATGTAATTTCTTGCAGAAGTTTAATATTAATTATTAAGAACACAGTACCTACACGAAAATAACTAAAAATTTGTTTTTAAACATTATTGTTTTCCGATTCTACAATCATCCCGATTTTCCAACCGTCTCGGTTCTACGACTGTAGATTGGAATGTGGCAGGGGTAATAAGCACATGTAAATCATGGTCTATCGATTCGCTTCAAAGAGAAAGCTTAAAGGAATAATGAAGTATAAGACACTAGCTAATTATTATGCTATCCACTGGATTACCGCAAAAGTAAGTAATCAGATAATTAGTAAATGCGCGGGTTGCAGATTTTAGATACAAAACTACTCTCGACTTATTATTTTCTGTTGGATCACATTATGATACTCGCTTCTATTGCTTGTTTATTTGAAGTAGGTACCTATGTGCGCACCGCCCTGTGCTGAAGAATTTATTGATGAATAATGAAGTTATCACTTTTGTAGTTACTAAAAAGTCAAAAATTATGTCGCCTATTGAAGAAATTCCATTTACTGCACTAAATGTAATTAATCGTTTGACGTCTAACCTGGCCAAATAGACAGTTACAATAATGGTCAAGTGATTAAACGCGTAACGCAGCTGGTCTTTTTCACGCAAGTTTCGGTATAAATTTTAAGAAGTACCACCGGCTATAACCTGATAGATTGCGATTATTGCATTAATCTGATATGTAATTATCTTAATCCGTCGGCTTACTCCTGATACGAATTCTTGAAATTTATGCGCAAACTTATGTGAAACAAACTTAAAATATAGTCGCAACGCAACTACGTTCTGTGAAGTGCTCCAGTGCATTGCGAATACTTCACTTGTTTTTTCATGCTCCCCAATCTTTGCCATGGTCGGAAACTCGGGACCAGACCTGCACATAAGGGATTAGGGGAGTTAGATCCTTAGAATGGGAATTTTTCTGGGGGAAATATAGCAAAAATTAAGTCTAAAAATTGACGAAAATCTAAAATTTCCTGTAAAAGTATTTAAAAATAATTAAGTGTAAATTAACATTACTTCTATGCTATTTGGCACTTACTCGTATTTTTTTCTTGAAACCACTTTGGCTCAAAAAACTTTCTGGCTTACCCCCAGCCCGGCTATGCTGAGCATCGATAATTGGGATAGTCGGAGAAACGGGACAGAACGATTAAAACTAATATGCTGATTTCATTTTAGAACTTGCCTGTAAAAGGTTCCTATGGGTTGTATGCGTTTGATCGCTCCAGAGCTTATTTTCAAGACGTTGAGGCGAAAATTGCTTCAGTGAGGTTCTACAACGACAGGCGATATGTAAAAACGGTATGTACCTATATAAAAGTATCACATAACTACTCATTTTATTTTAACTTATACTTAATTAGTATCAACGTTTTATTTAGTTTTTAGCTATTCCAGTCGGTAAATATTAGATACGTACAGTGCCGCTCAAAAGTTTAAGCACCCCTACAGTTTACGTAACGTTGTATTGTTTTAGCGTACAGCATGGAAATCCTAATAGCACTGTTTTTTGACGTTTCAGACAATGTTCGTCCTTTCTAGAACATTAAAACTTAAAATTTTTTAGAAAAAACTTGAAAAAATCGAGTAAATTGAACAAAATTTAGTCAAAACCCCTGTCTCTTTAGACCCACTCGATAGATCCACCGTCTCGTTAGACCTTTATATCAATAGACCCACCGGAAAGAAATCTCATTAGACCCACTGTATCAAGTAAAAGAATCACGTACCCACTGTATCAATAGACCCAGCGGAAAAGTCGTCAGACCTTTATATCAATAGACTCACCGGAAAAAATCTCGTTAGACCGACTTTATCAAGTAAAAAATCATGTACCCACTGTATCAATACACCCAGTGGAAAAGTCGTTTGACCTATTGTAGCGATATACCAACCGATAGAAGTTTCACTGAAGCTGCTAAGGCTCGATGATACTTTCTAGAGTGATAATCTCAGTAAAAGCGCTTCATTCGCCCGACGGACTAATTCTATGTACACTTGAAATACTAAAAAATAAATGCGAATTACGAGTATTTTGAACGGGTCTCACTAACATAGATGCACTGTATGACCGGTCCGGGTCAATTAATGAGTTTTTGGTCAAAATGACTTCAAAAAAATGTACAAATGCTAAAATATCGTTAAAAAACGTCAAACAGTTTCTGGTCAATTTGAAGCACTTTTTGAGAAAATTTTTAGATTTTCACTCATTTCTGACATTCATTCCGATTTGTTTTGCCCGAAAAATTTTCCATTTTTCTATTTTGGTGTTTCGCCGAATTCCACTACGTGCCTGCTTATAATCGAATGATGTATGCAATTATTGAAGTCAGTTTGTTTGAAACTGTGTATCGCTAAATTTGTAAGTCGATCTCGGATTATTTATTAATCGCCGTGATATTTTTTAGCATTTTGTGATAACTGTATAGATTAAAAAGATTTAACAGTTCGAAATATTGAGTAGACTATGATTTTTCATGACACAATTATCGTTCGGTGCAAATTCATTAAAGAAATATAAATAAAAGTGGCTCTAATGAAATAAGATTCTAAACGGGATTTTTTCCGATAGGTCTACCGATACAGTGGGTCTATCAATGCACAATCGTATGTATAGACTTAATAGTAATTGCAATTTGGTGGTCATAAGGTGAAATTAGTTGCTTTCTCATAGCAGCCCCTCCTTTATTTATTTATTGTCATTTTCTTTAAAAAATAAATCAGTCAGAATATTTGACATAAGAAAAAGCTCGTCGTGGCCTAAATGTTAGCATTAAGGTTGGAATCAGAATAAACTGCTGTTTTATTAATTTTTATCAAGCGTATTCACTTTTTCAGAAAAGCTTATTGAACACAAGAGGAAATTCTTGTGTAGAATTTATCTCACTAGTTATTGTAATATAGGCAATTCAAATTTCAATTTCATATTAAATCATACGAAATTCAATTCAATAAAAAAATCTCATTTTTCCATGCGTTTGTAAAATTCATAAAATTCAGATTGCCGAATGGACGGTGAAATCTGGCATTAAGCAAATGTACGATTCCATAACTGAAGGCGATGATATCATAAGTCACCTCAAAGTAGCCGTTATAGTTGTAAGAAAAAGAATTTTAAAACGTTTTATTTAAAATTTTACCAAGTTGTGTTTTAAGCAACCTCCATTTATTGAAAAAATAAATTATGGAAACACGACTAAATATCGAGGTCTTTGCATCGACTTGATAGATCTACTGAGTGAGAAGCTGAACTTCAATTACAGCTTGTACGAAGTAAAAGACAAGCTACAGGGCTATAAAGACAACAGAAAAAATCAATGGAACGGTCTAATTCAAGATCTTGTGCTTGGTGTAAGATTTATATCATTTTATTACATAATTTTTAAAAAAACCCTTTTTGTATTCGTTCGATTGCATACTTCGCCCAGCTTCGTCTAGGAGACACATTGGGAGGAAATAAAGGCTCTTACTCTTGTTACAATACCAAACTGATCATCGGCCCTTCCCAGGACAAGAAAACCCATAATTTTTTTTAAGTTTTCGAAGATTTAATGAGCGAAACAGCTATTCATATTGTTATTAAGGCATTTTGAGATACTCTCCACAGTGACGTGAATTTACGAAGCCATAGACTGGGCGAGAGTTATAAAATAATTAAACAATTTTCGGATACTCATATTAAGAAAAGAGTTATATTTAATAAGAACATGTAATGATTTTTTTTAAATGAAGTGGGCCACACAAATCTGTTTCAAAAGTTATTGACATTTTAATGAAGACTTCATAAAAGGCATCAAAGGAAAATATTAAATTAGTTATAAATGACTTGCTCAAGTCAAAGCAAGCCTGAAGTCTAAGAAGCAGCAAGTTTTTTAATGTTATTCACTGGTCCCTTTTAAAATTTAAAACTGATTCAACTTTTCATCCAACTGCGACCTTGTCGTAACCAGACATTTGGATTTGAAGGAGGTCAGACCAAAAAAATTTTCTAAACTGTCTTTGCTTTTTCATAAATAAATAAACAAAAATAAAATTCACGAATAAACCAAAAATACAATTTTCGTTATTCCGATGATTTGTTCTTTCAAGAACATAACATGACATGAATTTTTTGACAAATTCCATGTAATTGAACAAAATATAGTCAAGAAATTGCAGTTGGACGCAATGTCCTAAAATATTGACATTTATGAATAAAAAAAATCACTCAAAACGATTAAAAAAATAAATTAAAGCCGGAAAATTCTTTAGAAAAGCTGTCGCGCAATATTTTCCTTCGAATTAGATACGCTCACAAAGTCGTGATGAATGATTACAATCAAGGGCGCGAATTAGGTGATTTGATTACTGTATTTTTATTTTGTAATAAATTAATTTATTTTTATCCTTCTTTTTTCCGTTGAAAGGCAGTCTAGCCATGTAGAACAGGTGTCGCTAGGTGGCAATGAAAGTTAGAGGATTACAGTCACGAAACTGTAGCAACCTAGTTCCTCTCTAATGACCTCAACTATGTATATGATTTTTTCCCCGTATTTCGTGTATTTTTTCTGTATTTACTCCTTTACTTCTTCACTCTTTTGCCTCATAAAGAATTGTAATTTCTCATAGTATAATTATTTTTGGGTACATTTGTACGATTTATCGCGTCCCTTTTGTTTCTTTCACACTAATAGCATGCTTGGCTGAATATGATTGTGGGGGCACGCCGCCAGTTCTGACCGGAGCGACTCGAGCAAACAAATTAGCGACCCGAGCGCTCATTTAAGTAAACAAAAGTGCGCAATCAATTACGCTGGGCTGACCTCGTCTGGTCGACCAATTATGCGTTTGGTACTCACAGTAATGCGCCCGACTAGGGGAGCATTTTTTTAACACAATTTTTTTACAGAGTGAAAATCAAATTTTATAGTTTAGTTTTTCGAGCTCATCGTGAAAAATGGAGCAAGAAAATATATAATATTACAACATTTCATTCACTCTGGAAAAAATTGATTTGTTTTAAATTTTGAGAGCACTTGACATTTATTTTGTCCATAAAAATTGAATATTTCAAAATAATACTAAGCCAACAGCGCCAACATGGAATACTACCACGATTTGTCAACGAACATTATACATAGAAGCACACGCATCGCAAAAATCGCTGAAAAATCGCTCCATCGAATCAAACTTGCTGCGCCAGAATTATTCGACCAGAAACCCTTCATAGAGTCGCCGTATTCATTCGTCCAGCCCTTCGCCTAAGGTCCCTTTAAGCCTTAGACCGATTGAGATTCGATGTTCTGAGTACCTATGGGTCGAATTGTCCGCCGGATTGATGAAACTGATCGGATGGTTCACAGTATCGTGAGCATACGTGGGCAGCAAGAAAATTCTAGGGGGGGGTGCAAGATTTTTTTGAAAGTCAAAAAATGGCCTTAAAAATGGTGGAATGGCGATAAAAACGCCATTTTTTGACGTTTCTCATCAAGCACTATCCATTGGCATGAAAAAATTGCGAAAAAACGGAAAAAAATTTTCAAAAATTGAATTCTGGGGGGGTATTTTGATTTCTGGGGGGTATTTTGGTTTCTGGGGGGTGCATACCCCCCAAACCACGCCCAGGTGTGATCGTGAGCATAGTTCAGCCCGTCCAGATTGTATCCTCTCCAACAGTCTGTCTTGATCCGCGTAGGAGCGATTGTTCAACGATTTTTGCGATGCGTGTGCTTCTGTGTATAATGTTCGTTGACAAATCGTGGTAGTTTTTCATATTGACGCTGTTGGCTTAGTATTATTTTGAAATATTTAACTTTTATGGACAAAATTAATGCCAAGTGCTCTCAAAATTTAAAATAAGTCAACTTTTTCCAGAGTGAATGAAATGTTGTAATATTATATATTTTCTTGCTCAATTTTTCACGATGAGCTCGAAAAACTAAACTAAAATTTGATTTTCGCTCTGTAAAAAAATTATGTTAAAAAATTCTCCCCTAGTCGGGCGCATTACTGTAAGTACCAGACGCATAATTGGTCGACCGACGAGGTCAGCCCAGCGTAATTAATTGCGCACTTTTGTTTGCTTAAGTGAGCGCTCCGGTCGCTAATTTGTTTGCTCGGTCGCTCCGGTCAGAAACTGGCGGCGTGCCCCTAGGATCGGATTCATCCGCTTGCTTATCTAATTATTTATCTAATTTTAATTTATTCCCCTTATTTTTTGATTATATATGTGTTTTTCCTTTCTTGCTTGTCTGCCTTTTCTTTTTTCTTTTCTGTTCTTCTCTTTCTTCCTTTTTTGTTTTCTTTCTTTGTAATTTGTCGTATCGATGGCTTTTTGTTATTCAAGTTCTTATTGCACGTTAAGAAAACTATTTTTACTCTGAGGTTTTCGCTATATATTCTCAATGATTGGTTTTCAAGCACGCGGACATAGCACTGGGACCATTGACGGTAAGATCCGATCGAGAAGAAATGGTCGATTTCACCATACCGTATTATTATTCGGTCGGAAATTTGATTTTGATGAGTAAACCTGATGAAGATAGCTCGCTATTCAAATTCATGAAAATCCTGGAGCCAGCGGCTTGGGGATGCATCTGCGCGGCGTATTTGGTCACTAGCTTCTTCCTATGGGTTTACGACAAGTTGAGCCCTTTTAGCCGCAAAAATGCAGAAAGCGACAGACGAATTAGGAAGACTGAAAATTTGCTGTCTGGGCCATCAGGATCGAGCTTCTCGCTGAAAGAATGCCTTTGGTTTTGCATGATATCGCTCACACCACAAGGTATGATTGATCAAAAGCTGCAGATTCGATTACGTATGTCATATGTAAAACACGGAGTTACAACCGACGGTACGTGTTTTTTTCGGGAGAAGGGTTGAGGAGGTTCCAACCCCTCAGAATGGCTACAGACCTCCCGCAAAATAGCTGTGACCCCCAGAATTGTCGATTTTTCGTAAAAATTCTTAAAAGTGAGCCTTTTTACACGTTTTTAGCTCATTTTTGGCTCAACAGTCTCAAATTTTCAGCACTTCTTGCTAGAGCTGTGCCGGGGCCGCCTTTTTTGCCGGGGCCGGGGCCGGGGCCGGGGCCGGGGCCTGGCCGGGGCCAATAATAGCGTGCTTTACCATACTCATAGCACGACCCTGCCCTACCCCTTATATGTACCTATGCATATATTCTTGCTTGTAGATATGCACGTCAAGCGTTAATATTTGCTCGGATTACAAGATATAACAGAACATGGGTATCGAGGGATCCAGACCCCCAGAATTCTCATTCCCCCCCCCAAAAAAAAATCCGCTAGACCCCCCCAAAAATTGATTTTCAGAATGTTTTGTTTTTCTGCGGTTTTTTTGATGCTAATGGATAGCTCATTGAGAGACGCGAGAAAACGGTGTTTTTGTCGCTCTACCATATATTATCAGGCACTTTTTGACTTTGAAAAATGTTGGACCCCCTAGAATTTTTGAGCTGCCCATGTATGGATTTAACTCCTCTGACTTGGATGCGTTTTTCAATGTGCTTTACTTTGCTTTTTTTAGGCTTATTATTCTATTTGTTCTGATAGACGTAGCTGTCTGCTACCAAGCAAGCCTGGAAATGCTCGTCTCTATGAATTGCAATTTAAAATATGTCGATTTTGATTATTAACTAGAAATTTGCACCAATCTGACATAGTGAAATAAAGATTTGAATTAGCAAGATCTGTGGTTTGCTTGAAATTGAGTTTAAAAGGTAAATCTGCCCAAAACATTATCAATTTTCTACATTATAATCAACTCTAACATTGGCCCCGGCCCCGGTGCCGGGGCCAGCCTGGCCCCGGCGCCGGGGCCGGGGCCGGGGCCTGGCCCCGGCACAGCTCTACTTCTTGCCTTATACACATTTTTTTGACCATATTTTGTTCAATTTAATCGATTTGTTTTCACATTTTTTTCGAGTTTTTTACGCTTTTATATTGTCTAAAACGTCAAAAACGGTATTTTTGACGTGTACCCACCATTTTATAGTCCAAAAAGGCATTTTTGAATATTTTATGGGCCTGACTCCTCCTGGAATTCCCATACTGTACATACATGTATGGAACCGACATACAAGTGAGTGGTTTAGGGTCTAGATCCCTAGAATGTAAAGCATGGGAAATCATTTGGGAAAATAAACTATTAAAAGTCAAAAATGGATGAGAATTCAAAATTTACTTGAACTTTCTGAAGTTGACCGGAAATTGTGAATTAATTTTAGTTTATACTTTATTTTTATCGCATTTATGTATACTAGTTTTTCAGGTCATGACTCAAAAAGCTCACTTACTGACCCCAGCAGATCGGCTGACCCCCAGACCGGTCATGCAGTGCACCTACGGTAAAGATGAAGACAATTTTTTTCACAATGTTTTGCGAATAATTTCAGGCGAAATAAGATATTAAATTTCTCTGTGGAGTGAAAAACTTTGGTTAACTGGCTCGCTGTTATTTCTTACCGACAAGTTGACAGATTGCGCTATATGTATTGAATTGATCCATAATTACGGTAAGCTGTCGGCTTAGTCTTAAATCATTCTTAAAATTTATGCTCAAACTTATGTGAAGCCGACTATAGCTAAAACTGCCAATAGGGGAATTTATTTTTAAAATATGTGTGCATTTGCACCTGTGTGTATGCGTTTCTGTTTCTTGACACGTATTTTACAATAATCTTAACAAATATCGTTTGTTTATATGTATACTAGCAAAGAAAAATGCTCCGATGGAACAAAAAAGATGAATATACTTGGAATTGTGGATGATTGTTAAGGATGTAAAAGGAGGGGACTAGGAAAAAGCTACCTAAAGTCGCAAAATCTGATAAAAAGCACACTTTCTCTGAGCATCGCAAAAATCGAAGTATATTCTGCGGCCAACAGATTAAAATAAATATTTAACCATAAAAATGATTGAACAAGCAGCACATTAGCTATGCAGTAGCTATGGGAAATGATATTGAGTAAACTAACAGTCTTTCTAAGCCAATTGAATGAAATAGCAAACATAGATGCATCCAAGATAATTGAAGAAATTGTTGGTTTAAAACAGTAGGAAACGCGTAAGTTGACTTGTAACAGACTAAATGTAGGTACACTAGCATGCCCGTAACGATTGTGTGCATTAATCAATCGGCCCATGCTTTGCTTGCTATAATGCTCATAACAAAATAAAATAACTTTAAATGCAATACCACTTAGTTTTCTATCAATCAGGATACGAAACTAGTCAGCGTTGCTACTTGCCAGCAATTTTAAAAAATAAACATTATAGATTTCGTTTATACACTCTTATCTGAAACCTTTAAAATTATTTAAAAAATACACTTTTTTAGAGGCCGCAGAATATACTTCGATTTTTGCTTTGCTTAGAGAAAGTGTGATTTTTATCAGATTTTGCGACTTCAGGTAGCTTTATCCTAGTCCCCTCCTTTTACATCCTTAACAATCCTTAATTCCAAGTATATTCATCTTTCTTGTTCCATCGGAGCATTTTTCGTTGCTAGTACCCTACTTTTAATTAGCATGATTTGAGTACATCAGTCAGTAAACACATACAGTAACATGCCACAATAACGACAGCAGTCCAAGAACGCGGAAAAGAATATTGCTCTTAACACCAGCATTATCCTTTTTAAACGAGACAACCTTGCATTATTTAAACAGATCAAAGTTTTTCAGCATAAACTTTACGCAAATATCAAGTGTAAGGAACACTAACGCTCAGATTTGGAAGTAAAATAAATTTGTAGTGCAAACTACATATTAACAACAAATGAATAGTGCAAACTTTACACAACTACCAGGTGTAGAGAAAACTAACAGTCAGATTTTTAATTCTGATTTTACGCAGAATATCTCGAAAAAATTAAGCTTCCGCAAGGCTCTAGAACTAAAGTTAATATGCAGTGTAAACTTTACACAACCACAGAGCGTGAAGAAAATTTCAGTCGGATTCATAATTCTGATATTATTCTGATATTACGATCAACATTTATTAAAAAATTAAGTCTCAACAATGGCCCGAGGACAAATAAATATCAGATGTAAACCACTTTACACCACTGTTGAGTGCAAACAAGCTGGCCTATCACATTTGGTTTCTGGTTCATTTTTAGACTTGAGATTATATCCAGACTCATAACCCAGTACTTGGCAGAAAAAAACAAGACTTAAACACGTTTAACTCCCCCATATTGTTTGACTTTACACCTCCCGAAAAAGCTAAACATTGATGTAACCAAACACAATTCGCTATGACGTGTACCCCTTAGAAAGTACTTTATTTTTATCCAATTCGACCTCGCCCGACTTCTGAACAGAGAAAGTAGCGAACAAAAAAAATGGACAAACACGTATTTGCCACTGTCCACCACATTGTAAACTTTAAAAATCTGAACCTAACGCCCCATTGAGTGTAAATAAATTCTGTTCGGGCCAGTTTGTAGCCCGTTGATTGTAGTACGTTTGTATGTGCCAAACTTATGTTCCGCAAAATATTTGATATGACAATCAAAATACGAAAAAACCTGTTTTTTCAGCCATTTTACACCACAGATTTCGAAATTTACACCCCCATAAACAACTTAATATTACGTTTTTTGAACGCGGCTTGCTTCGACGTATAGCCCTTAGAAGTTACTTTATTTCTATTTTATTCAATTTATCCCAACTCATAACCGAAAAAGTGGCAGAGAAATCTTGCACATCCACTAGGGTGTAAAGTTTGAACCCCTGGTACTAACTGCATATTGTTTGTAGAAAAGTTTGCTGGTAAGCAAAAGATAGCCCTTGATCCGTAGTACATTTCTGTCAGAAACAATTTCTTAAAACTAATAATCGGAGTTGTTGGTAGACATAATCAAGTCGAAAACTCGACCAAAGGTGTCTTTTCACCCCCAGATTTTCGCACTCTTTACACTTCCATTCGAGAACTAATGCTAAATTCAAAAAACAAAAAAGTGTCATCTGCAGAACCTAAATAGATGAATAAGTCAAATGAAGTGCATGATTTTACTAAAAGAATTGAAAAAATGAAAAAGTTAGTATTCAGAAGACCTGAACCCATTATTCTTTTTTAAGTCCACAGAACGGATACGTCAGCCATTGCACCAACTCAACTCGCAGCCAATATTTCAGCTTGATTATACTATATTGAAAAATATTCATCATTCTACTGAAGTTAAAGAATAGTGCATTTATGACAATAAAAATAATTATTTATTGAAGACGAGTCAAAAACCTCTGAAATAAGAAAAATCTGATCAAATAATATGCTATACGGAGTTATCTATCGACATTAGAAAATAGATGGATAATTGTAATAATTCAACAAACACTGGCTGTAGAAAAGTTTAAAGGTCAGATTCGTTATTCTGACCTTACGGAAACATTTTTTTAAATTCATCATCCACGACGCTCTGGGCGGAAAAAGTTTTGTCCCAGACTCTTTACAGTGAACCACCTCTAAATTTGATAGAATTTTATAACCGTCTACCTTTTGAAACCAATCAGACTGCATAGAATATAAAACTGAGTTAGATATGCTTTTTGCACATAAAAACAGAAAAAAACCCGTCCAATTTACACTCCTGTGCAACAACTAATGAGTCGTAAAGAAATTTCAAGACCAGATTCGTAACCTACTAATCAGGGAAAACATTTTTAAAAACAAATTGGCCCTCCGCCGATCATTTGAATTTTTGGTGTAAGCTTTACACACTCACGACTAGCTCGGTATTGAGTGTAAACAAAAAAGGGTATCTAAGTTTTTTATTATCTACCTTTTAAAATAAACCGCACCTCCCAAGTGTATGCCGTTGTTGCTGTGAAGAAGGGACACAAATTTCGCACTCGCTGTGATAAACATATAAGAAAAAAAGGATGGCCAAGTATATTATAGGTAGCGCTATCGCGCTACCAATGATTGTATAAGGATCACGCGCAAATTCTTACGTAGATCACGTTCAGCGTAGAAAATTGTTGGAAGCGAAAATATCGTATTTCGTGCTAATTTTATGTCTTCGAATACGCGCATATGAGATTAGAGTCTTCAGTATACGATAGACTGAAAGCGTGTGGAAAAACCCATCAAAATGGTCGTTAAGAAAAACAATTAAAAGATATCGTTAAGGTACATAACAGGCTTGATTAATAGCTTTAAAGAGCAATTTAAGACGATCATTTCGAGGTGATAAAAGAAGGAAAAAATGATTCAAATGCTCTGCTAAGATAGCATAAAACTCGTGTGAACGTACAGAAAATACGGTCCAAGACCTAGTTTCGTAAAATGAACGAAAAGCGTGTAGAAATGATACGACAAAGCCAAAAACTCGTAGAATGAACGAGAACACGTAGAAACAATATAAAGGCTGGCTCGTGGAAAGCACGAGTAATAGGTCAAGACATGCAAAATCACTGACCTCGATACAAAAGGTGGGTTAGCCAGGGTCAAAGCATAGAAAAACTGTGGGAAGTACGCGTTTGTACAAACATAAGCTACGTGCGTAAAAAAACGTCCAAAGAGTACAAAACATGAGCAGAAAACAGAGATAAACAAACCCGTTTCTCCTTAAATTATGACCTTCCGGTAAGCCTGAAAAATTGCCAAAAAACGGTGGATTATGGGTAGGCGGAAGAACGAAGAAGAAAGAACGATTTTGGAGATTAGCGCTTTTGCGCTCCCGCGCGTTCTGCTGCGCGCTCTGATTCCTGTTTCCTTTTTATCTTGTTGGCTGCGTATTCGAAAAGTCTTTTTCTAGAATGTGACTTTTTATATCATTTTTCCCTAGAGTGGAATCTAGATTCATCTACTTCTATTATATAACTCATTATGAATTGCTATAATGAATATTTTATTATGACTATGATCATATTAACCACTAACGGGCGTGACATGCGTCTACGAATACTAGGAAATCGAGCAGTAATTGAAGCTTATGAAACGTTCTTCCGCTTTAATATCGCAAATTTTCCGGTGCTTCGCTTCAGATTTTGCCAAAATCAAGGAAATTGAATGATTTTTTCGAGCGAAATTGTCGAAAATTTTATATTTTTCGAAAAAATGATCGTGCCAAAAGCGATTTTAAATAAAAGTAGACAAGGTTAAACGCGGTAAAAAGCAATGTCGACCCGTCAAGGGCATATTTTTGTGCCCATTTTCGACTGTTTTTAGAATAACTTGGAGTACGCACCCTCCCCTTAGGAAAATCCTATATCCGCCACTGGATCTGAAGGATAACCAGGTTCCGTTGAGCAGAAAATTAAATTAAATTAAAGTTTCACATATGTCCGTTCTATAATGCTCACAAAGAATGCATAACTTCATGATAGGTATTTTCCAGGCAGTGGTGAAGTTCCTAGAAACCTCAGCGGTCGGATCTTGACGGCTACCTGGTGGCTATTCGGCTTCATAGTTTTAGCTTCTTATACAGCAAATCTCGCCGCATATCTGACTGTGACTCGCTTACAAGCTACAATTTCATCCCTTGGCGACTTAGTAAAACAATATGCCATAAAATATGCCCCAACGAAGGGTTCAAACGCTGCGTCTTACTTCAGAAACATGGCTCGTATAGAGAAAAAATTCCATGAGTAAGGTTTTTTATTTGATACTTGCGTCATTTAAGCAAGAATTTTCAATGTGTCAATTCACATACATGACGATAAATCGCTGATAAAAGTCTCTTAAAATCCTATCCAATTTCTCAAAGATAAACAACTACCCCCTTCGAATGAACAGAAAGATGACATCTAAGCACTGTTACCCAAAATGAGATTAGATTGCGGTTGTTAATTCATTAACTCACAATGCTAAAAATTTTGACTTCCGGGTAGATAAAATGTGTAGTTCAAAGAAACTTTTCATAACCCACAGTCATAATCAGCTATGAGCATTTGCAATATCCCAAAAATTAATTTCAGTTGTGTCAAAAATCTCTTGGTATTTTATGTTTTGAAAACGAAAACTGAGATGGAAACATTGTTCGCCAAAGTTTTCTTATTTATAGGTCCGGTATCTATATTCTTTAGCTTAAGCCACGTGTACATCGCGGCAAACATTGGCAGTGTTCCATTTATCTGGCGTAATTTAAATATTGTCTTTTAAAAATGTCTTAAATTGTCTCATAAAGGTTTGCTAATCGCACATATGGAAACCAGCTTGCCAGGATTATAGTACTTGACCTTGTACCCTTAAACAATGAAGTCTGGTGTAAGTCAGATTTAAGCTAAATAAATGAAAGCCGGCTTAGTAGAAGATAATAAAAATCGGAATACAAACGATTAAAAAGTAAAACAAAATGGTGGTTCTCGAAATGCGGCAAAACGAACAGTTGCAGTTATTCAGTTAAAGTGTTCCCCTAATCGTTTACCTATATCTAAATTCGAAATGTTTGTCCATTGATCATTCGTATCATAAGACTTTATAGTTCATGTTTAGGACGCAGTACTCGCATGTTAGTGCTACATAAAATATCTATATATTAGGAATGAAAAATACCTAAAAAAACTTTTATGAGTAAACTGAAGGTGAATCTTGAGTTAAGGCCTACGGTCATAAATTTTAAAACCATCTCTGACAATAAGTTTACAGATTGCGATTGATCTAATATATAATTATCGATACCCCTCGGCTTACTGTCGATAAAAATTCTTAGAATTTATGCATGAAGTTATGTAAAACAGACTATAAACAAGACGAGAATGATAACTCCCAAAAGCTGTCGTAACTAGGCATTTTTGTTTGCTATCTGGTATTTTAATACGGTAATTTTTATTTGCGATTTGATTTTATTTGATATAAATTTTTAGTCTTTTTACTTGCTTGTGTAGATTCTGGATGACAGTTTATGTCAGCGAATCAGTGTCGGAGGAAACAGATAGCCTTCAGTCGGCCATTTGGGATTATCCCATAAGTGATGCATTCTCAAGCATTTGGCGAACTATGAAAGAAAATGGCCTTCCCCAATTCGACGCTCGAAGCTATAGAAAGAGTGACAGACTTCTACGCTTTTTCAAGGTTTCGCATACATTGGTGAGTGAAAGCTGAATGTGGGCATAACTCGTGGCTAACTCTACATTTAAGCATGAATCTGTCAGAATTTAATTTATCCAAAATCAAACTATGTATATTAGTATATTTTTATGTAGGTACTTACTTCAAACATTTTGCATTATAAAGGCGACAAGGTACAATCTCTCTGAAAATTGGCTCCCAGCAAAATTGTATAATTAAAATAATGTGTGAGTTAACATCTAAATAGCAGAAAGTATAAAGGAAAGCGAGAGAAAAATGAGATGATCCGCCCATGTTTCCAGCTTCTGTTGGCATTATCGTGAGAATGGACAGAGTCAGTTGGAGTTACCCAGAATACTCAACATGACCGGTAGATATAAAGCGTTTTTGAACCAGAATGATCTCAAAACAGGTAGGTAACGTGATAAAATAACGTAAAAACCTAATCCAGAATTTCTGATAATTTTAGAGCATTTTGCAGAAAGTCTTTGATTTACATTTATTCTAAGCCTTCATATTGTTTTGCTTTTTCCAGAAATCACCCCAATTTTTTATTCTCGTGTGTACCTATGTATGGTTAGTATGCACGCATTAATCGAAATAGGCTAGCCTAATTCGAATTCAATTTTCCATAAGCATTAAGTTGGGCTTAATTAAATTATTGGCTAGCTCCCAAGCCTAGCTAGCGGAGGTCAGCTTAAGCTAGATTCTGCCATTCGGACCATACGGGACAATCAGCGAGTAGTTTCAATCTTAGGTGCACAGCATGGTTGGTCTGGGGGGAGTGTGGGGGTCAAGAATTGAGATTTTTTGGAATAAAATGACCTCAAAACCGGTATAAGCGCAAAAAAATCGTTAAAACTACCTCATTACACAGTTTTTGATCAATTTTAAGCAATTTTGAAAAAATTCTCCAGTTTTTATCTGTCTTTGGCCTTTATTTTACATCATTTTCTATAGAAAATTTTTATTTTTATTCTGGTGGTCTGAATTCCCAAACCCCCATGTGTATGTCTGGTTTCAACCTTTACACAATGTTAGTGATGACTGAACATCGAACATTTCAGGTGATTCAACTGACATTCGATATGCCGAGTTGACCGATTGTGATCTTGTAAGCGTTGGCACTGAATTTAGCAAAAAGCCGTATGCGATTGCTGTGCAACAGAAATCTCCTTTGAGGGATGAATTGAACCAAATGTAAGAGAAATGGTTAATTTTCGGTTCTTAGTTTACTTACGTTTTACATTATGTATGTACATACAGTAGTTATTAAGCAGTAGCTTATTAATGTAACCTCAGTCACTCGCGGTAGGCAGGTTCGAGGTATTTCAGCCTAAACGTTTTGGCGAAGCTATTTTGGCACGTCTGTGGCACTAGTGCATGTTTAAATTGCAGTGAATAGTTAAATCATTTGACTAGCTGGGATTCAGACTCAGGCAGGCAAGGATTTAGATGGAAGCAGGGGGACGGCCGCCCCTGTCGTCAAAAAAAAGTTGGGTGCCATAGAGAATAATGTATATTTTTGATGAAGAAGCCATCTTTTATCAAGGTTTCTTAAATAAGGGACAATGATTTTTAGTTTTACAGTGATTTCTCGAGTAGTATTCCTGTGCTTTGTGCCGATTTTTGCACTGATTTTGCGCTTTTTTCGTAGAACATTTTTAAAATTTGATAACTTTTTAGGTCACAAATGATTCTGCCCATCAAAAGATGAAAAAAAACCAATAAGTACTCTCTCTAAGCATAACGACCGGACTTTTTGTACAATTTTTTGTCACTATTCGGCAAATTTGGGGTTCCGCTCCCCTATCAAGAAATCCTGGATCCGCCATTGAACTCAGTCAGGCTTCCTTGTTACCGGCCAAGCGTGCTCTTAATTCCGTGACCGCAATCCGCGAATTCCGATACATCAATTAGCATAACAATATTTCTCAAAGTATTGCTGACTTTGTATAAGTTCAATTGCACGATCATATCCGATAGGTATACAATCATTTCGATGTATGAAGGCACAAAAAACATTAATTTTTGTTTAGTGCACAGGAATGAATGAAACTTGGAAATATTGACATTCGAAATTAAATAAATTGAATTTCGGGAAGTTCTAGCGTCAAATCCTTTGACAATACTGTTTTCCCTAAGGTTTTCAATTTTTTTCTAGACATAATGCAATTCTGGACTGTCTCGTAAATAACAAGATTTTTCAGAGGAACTCTAGATTCGTAAATTGACGTCTTACATATGCACATCGATCATTTGGATATTTTGCATTTCTGTTTTATTGTTGTCGTATTATGCTAGAGCTTGTTTCCTCGTAACCAGTCTTGATCACACATAGGCGTGAAGGGTTGGGGTGCAAGATTTTTCAAAGGTAAAAAAATAATCTCAAAAATGGTGGTATGGCGAAAAAGCCATTTTTCAATGTTTTTCATTGAGCACTATCCATCGGCATCAAAAAAATTGCGAAAAAAATATAAAAAAATTTCAAAGAAATGAATTCTGGGGAGTATTTTGGTTTCTGGGAAATGCATACCCTCTAACCCCCAACACGCAGGTATGCTGCTGACCCTCAGCAGATTGGCTGCGACTCCCCAGAATTCTTGCTTTTCCGTGATCGAATTTTGTTGGAAAATGCGTTCGATATTTTTTCTGTTTTTATGTCCTGGAAGAACGAGCATTGTTAGAAATGTCAAAAACGACTTTTTTGATGTGTACCCATCGTTTTTAGCACAAAAAGGACTTCCTATGATTCTCATACTGTACTTACGTATGTGGCTTAGACCGCGCGATCCAAAATACATGTGCAAATTACAGTAGTCCCAGAATTAAATTTTTTGGTCTTCTTTTGCAATTTTATGATATCAGACCTTCAGAATATGGTCGCTGCCCATGTTTGGCCTTAATGCCTCAATGAGTTTTGACAACTATTTTAAAAATTGCTCTTTTCTTGGTTTTTGCATGACGAGATGATATTTTGCATTTTATTTATTTTATTTTTGCGTCATCGTTTATTGTTTACATGTGTATGTATGTAACGTACATGCAATGTGCCTAAACATAAGTTACGCAGTTATTTATGTGATCACAACGCATACAGCATGGGAATTCAGGTCGCAGAGCCCAACTCTGATGATGCCCGTTCTGTCAGAGGCATAGAAAAACAAATTTCAAAAAATTTATTCAGGAATGAAAGGTAGTACAAAATATAGTAAAAACGATTGGGGTGCATTTCCGCCGCATAGGTCACTTCCGCCGCATAGTTCACTTCCGCCGCATTGGTCACTTCCGCCTCATAGTTCACTTCCGCCACAGAGTACAGTTCCGCCGCATATTACGGAATAATTGCTACATGCGTTACGATTCGCCAAAGTGAGGGGGGCGGACCCAACATAAAATGGTCTTATTTCTTGTAAACTTCGCTGAGATAGTCGGTAAAAACTGCATTTTCCTACATTTTTCAACACAAGGTCATAAAATAGGTACTTTTCAATAATTTTCTACTATATTGGCTGTAAAAAGTGTCATCTTTCAGCCAAATTTAAGGTAATTTATGGTAAATAATTCTCACGATGCGAACCACCTACAATTTTAAGGTTTTCTTACATAAAAATACAATTTTCTCCACAGGCAAATTCGTACTAGCTTCAATACATTTAATCTCACCAATACGAATATATACGGGGGTTCAGTCATACCCCACGTATCCACATACTTTTCTGTGTTCTATATTCATGTGTGATTGTATCTGTTAAAAAGAATTTATAAAATCAGGCGCATGGAAGCGCTCATTCGTCTTAAATGACAACAGTATGCAACAAACAATGAACGATTAATAAGTCAATTATATATTCGATGACTAATAAAACATTGTTTTCAATTAATAACAGCGAACTAATTCGCGTTGTTAGCATCGTGTGGAACAACGCGAGACTTCTTGCCAATCAAATGCTGCCCGTCATTAAGAAGTGAAATATGTAAGGCTGCAATGCTTGAGACATCGAAATTCGCAACGTCCCAGATGTGGCGAGGCTCATTTGAAATTCATTTTTAGCAGTGAACGCAAAATAAATTTTTCGTTAAAGAAAAGCTCATTTGAAATTCGATTTTTAATAATGAATGCGTGGTAAAATTTTGCCCTGCCTCATTTATTGATTGAAGTTTACAGGATGATCCAGAGAGGAACTGCTTATCCAACGCTGCATAATATGGCTTAATGACTATCAAATAGCTACCTAATAACTGAACTCATTTATCTAAGTCGGACATAATATTTTTAACTAAAAAATTTTCCATTACATTTGTAGTCGGACATTTTATTTTTTACTAAAAAACTTTTATTACATTTTGTTTAATTAAACGGAAACCCGTATAAGTTCTATGTTTCAAATGCTACATCACTCTGCTCTAAAATGCACTTTGTGTAATTAATAACGATAGCGACTGTTCCGTACTACTATGCGGCGGAAATGAACTATGCGGCGGAAGTGAGCTATGTGGCGGAACTGACCTAGGCGGCGGAAGTGCGTCTGACCCGTAAAAACTGAGTAGGCAGGAAGGGGTCCAAAAAACACATTTTTGAATCATAAGATCGCTAAAAAACGATTAAAGCGCACGTTTTCTACGATTTTTTTAAAATCAAAAATTCTAGGGAGGGGCCGATGTCGCACCTTAAAGTGTCCGGGTTTACCTTAAAGCATCCGGGCTATAGAGGAGTGCATAAATACATAGGAGATGACGTTTAGAACACGATAGAATGAGAATGGCACGAGGACATGGGAAGATGGAATTGACAGACCCCAACTGTTGAATTCTTAAATCTGTTTTATTTTTTATGCAATTTTGATGCCGACGGAATATTTTGTTATTTTATCCTATTACTACTGAATTAATTTAAGGTAAAAGGGTAATTAATTTAAGTTTCAGTTAATGACTTACGACATAATTAATTATGAGTTAATTAATTAAAAGGTTAATTAATAGTAAATCAATCAATTAAGAATCAATTAACTAATTTTGATTTTTCTAATCAAAAGTGTGATTTCGAGTTAATCAATTAATCGATTCATTATTATTACTATGAGTTTAATTAACTGAGATTTAGTTACATAATTATTAAATTTACTTTGATTGATTTATTACAGTGTTAATTAATTACAAAGAATAACTTATCAAGTTTAATTGATTAAAATTACTTCATTTTGATTAACTTCGAGTTTAATTAGTTATGAGTTTATTGACTGACTAATATTAATTAACGGGCAAAACGAGGAAGAATGCATTTAAGCGTTTCTATAATCATCGTCACTTCTGTTAAACGACGTCACTGACTTTGCAAATATAATTGTATTTTCCATTTCAGTTTTTAGCTGATTAAAATTCATGAGAATGCCAAAAATGATCAAGCATGGCTAATCGACTTTACAGTAAGGCGACGTGCACGAGTTGTACATACATGCCGTAGGCGATGTACGTTGGCCTGTTATACGTGTTTATAAGTATGTGTTTATACAAACGCAGTAGCCGCACACTTTCAGGCAGACCCGGACACTTGAAGGTACCTCAAAGTGTCCGGTCGGACATATTAAGATAGGTACCTTAAATTTTCCGGCCGGACACATTAAGGTACGACACCGGCAGCATTTTGCGGGGTGCAGCTCGTGGTCGTAGAGGGTAGAGGGTCAGGTGGGGGGGGGGGGGGGGTTCGCACCTATCAGAAGTTGAAAACCCTTGTAGATTATAATAGACCCCCATAATTATATTTTTAGTAACATTTTTGGCGATAACACCCAACCAGACCCCTAAGAATTTTCTTGGTGCTGGCACTACACATTTTGCACACATTTTTAAGTTGAAATGTGTTTCATTATAGATTATTGGGTCTTATTCACGATTTAAAGATCGACGAGTTAATCGATAAGTGGTGGAACCGGCATCCCGAAAGAAAAAAGTGTTTCCCACATCACGACCAAGGAAATAACGAATCGAACAGCATCTCAATTGAAAGTATTGGGGGTGCATTCGTGGTCATTCTGTTTAGTATATGTTTTTCACTTGTCGTATTTGCTGTTCGTTTCTGGTCAAAACGAAAGTTAAAACACAAGATGTGACATTAACTCAGACCCGACCGATTTCAATATTTTTCCGGCTGAGAGACGATGAATTTGGATTGCAAAAATGAAAAGCGCCATCGTGAAATACACTACAATTTTGCATTCATATTTATGTGGTTTATTTAGGTGCGACATGGAATAAACGATTAAGATCCATTAGACCCACCGTCTCGCTAGACCAACTGTCTAACTAGTCCCACCGTTCCACTAGACCCGCCAAGTGCATAATGATTTGTCAACCAGTTTTGCGACCGTCTCACTAGTCCCACTGACCCGGAAGACCCACACCAGACAAAATAAAGGTATTTATGTTATGAAATTGAATGTTAAAATGCTTATAGGGGATCCTGAAAATTTTTCCTACAATCATTAATTTAAAAACAAGCCAAATATGAGTAGCATTAAATAAAAGGCGTTTTATATGATTTTCATTAGGTACTATTGAGCACTTGTTAAGAAATTCTGCATTTATAATACTCGCTTAATGATTCTTCGCTTAATTTTATGTAAATTTAACTTAAAGTTCACATTTGAAAAGTATTAACACATCATCAGCTTCACAAACCAGCACGGTTGACTTCATGTAGCGTGTGAAAACAAAATTTATATACAACTAAAATTCATGTCACAACTCAGAACAAAAATTTCGAAATAATCTCGAGTAATAGAACAGACTACGTTAGACTTCGCTTGTTCAGCTTTTAAGAATAGATTCGGACCTATTGACATTGATCTAATTACTATTTTCAATTTTTTCTGTTGAGAATTTGTAACATTCTATTCGGCTCGATCATAATCGAGCGATATTCATACGTGTTGTGTTATTAAAAGCTAATGCAACAACGTCAACGCTTCAGTCTTATAAACTCACATTTTTCTGGTGGGTCTCCCGAGACAGCGTGGCGTGACTATGGACGGTCGCAAAAGCGATTGACACCTCATTATGCGCGTAGTGGGTTTAGTGGGACGGTTGTTCTAGTGAGACAGTGGGTCTAGTGGGACGTTGGGTTTAGTGGGACGGGGCCGGAATATAGATGTTCAGTTATTGTGCCATGAAATCTGAATTTCAAAATGAAGTAAATTCTGAAAATCTTTGAAAACGCAGGGAATATCATTTCTGTCGTATTACTTATCTTAGAATACTTTTATAGTCACTTTAAACTTCTTAAAAAAGCTCTGGAACAATCAAAACAGACTGTATGTACCTACCTTACCTAAGTAATATGTACATAGGTGTGTAACGAAGAGCCTATGACGTTTAGATATAGTCTACGTACTTACATACACAAAGCTACTTAACTCAAAGCAGCCAAAGCCTACGTGATAAATCTAGCCGTTTAGTTCTTTCTTTTTTACTTTGATTTATGCTAATTAGTTTATTCAGTTTTATTACACTTTTGTCGCTAGCTTATTTACTTGACAATTTTAGCCCAATTGTCCCGTTGCCTACGTTCATATCTGCATATCTGTAAGTTCGCACTAGATCGAATAATCTTCGTTGCATACATTGTGGTGGTTCAGTCGTGGTTTAGTTGGGGCTTAGTCTGTGTCCTTATTTCGTCGTTTTTATTATTCTTATTCTTTGTTTTAATAAACTTAACATATTTAAGGATGTCGAAATCAGCCCGTAAGTCCTGATCTATTCCTTTTATATAAAAATATCCATAGCGTTATCCCCTGCGTTACAGGTGCGTACACTGTATACATGTGCAATGTTACATTTATATTGCGCATTATCAGGAATATGCGTTTTTACTGTGCAGAGCATGCTTCACAGTCACGGAATGAAGCAATTTTCATATTTAACTTTAATATTTGCATCAAGTTAAAAAATTAAATATATTAGCAAGCATCCTCTATATTACTTATAAAGATAAACAAGGCATTAGTTATAGTGTTTTATTTTCAAATTTGCATCATATTGTAGTCTAGTCTAACATACCAAAGAGTGTTGCCAGGTAGTGGTTATCCTTCCATTTCGGCAGTTTCTTGTTTCTTGGAAGTTTTGTACTCCTATGCTTAACCACGTGGTGGCAGTTTTTTGAGGGGCCCATGGCAGTTTTTTTGGGCCGCTTTCATATACTTTATACAGGGGATGGCAGTTTTTCCTCAAGAATAGTGGCAGTTTTTAAAATTTTGAATTGGCAACACTGTTAACAAACTAGCGCGTCCACCGATCCGGTCATTCACTGTATTGATTGAAAAAACAAATTTTTTGAATCCTTGCAGTTTTAAAACATCGATTTATTGAATCCCAACGGGTTACAAACTGCACTATTACTTATTCACAAATAAATAACAGAAAATCAATGTTCGTGCATTTTTTGTCATGAAAATTAAACCAAAAAAAGAAAAAACAAGAAACCAAAAACCATACCGATTTTCAAACCATAAATAGCCATGAAAATCACCGGTTAACCCTGTTTTTCTGACATGGCGTGTTCCGATGTAAAATATCTGCATCCTACAGAGTTGTTCTGTTCCTCTTGCTCGTTATAATTTACAAAAGTTCGATTTGTTCTGTAAGTATATCTCTGTTTGGAATCACCTACCTGATTTTGTAGTTTATTCCCCTAAGTTGAATATATTCAAATCTAGATTAATCAGGGTGGAAAAAACCCCAGATTTGAAAATTTCGAATTTTGGGTTTGTGGGTTTTTTTTTGGGTTTTTTTGGGTTTTTTAAAGGGTTTTTTAAGGGTTTTTCTTATAAAAATTCTAGCTCGAGCTATAGATAGTAGCTGAGAATACTTCAACAGCTTCAAGACACAAAACAAAACAAGTAAACAACAACTTTATTCAGGTAATACACAAAATTCAACAACAAAATTGGTCATTCACAAGCACAATCCATGCTGTGTGAACAGAGTGAAAAATTGGGCAGAGCAATTTTTAAATGCATAATATTGAAATTTCTTCATAAATTCTGCTCTGCTTCAAGAAGAAAAAACAAAAACATTTGCCATATTAGTAGAAAAATCCATGCCACATTGCCACATAGCCTTAATTAGGCGGCTTTTCTCATTTAGAAAAGTATATACTATAGGGAGAAAAGCAGCAACAGGAAGGAGGAGAGGATGAGAATGGATGGACACTTAACCTCGTGCATCGCAAGCAATTGTAAAAGGAACAACCATGATACAAAAAACATTGACAATACACAGTATTTAATTCCATTACAAATAAATTCTTAGCCTGTGGATAAAAAACCCAAAAAAGCCAAAAAAACCCAAAACCCAACGATTTCTTGCACCCAAAAAACCCACAAAAAACCCAAAAAACCCAAGTTCAAAAAACCCAGCCTTGCCAACCCTAGAGATTAATTGATGTCGACTTATCTAAATTTATTAGAGGGCGGGCTTGAATCGTCATTTTCATGACTCGCTCGTCGCCTTTTGCTGTACGCTTTTATTCTATTGACCGTACGTTTTATTACTCTTTTACATCCTTCGTAATTGTCGCGTTTTCAGCAATAAACTATTTCAGTTCAGTTCAAATTTTAGCTTTACCTGTGCCACCAAAACTCGTTTGGCTGGATAAAATTGTTGCTTTTGTGTTTTATAACCGCCTCGATTGTCTTATTTGCTTTAAAACAGTCAAAAGACGAAATTTTCCGTTTTTTCCAGGTACCATTTATTATTTATTTTGCTTCTTGTGCTGTTCAGGAATTAAGTACCTATTGACACTCTATTTTTATTCGAGTAACATTTAAGTTAGTTGGGAAGATTATTTTAAAGCTTTACAATACTCTGAAACGATCCTTTTTAAAAGAGAAGGTGTTTCAATTTGACCTGATTGGGGTCTAACATGGGAGACCAAAGTGTTTTTAAAAAACGCCCGCATCACCTGAGAAAGTGACGTGGACACTAGTTTTTGTAGCTTAGGTAGACGTATCACTTGTGTTTAATATTACGAAGTTTCATTTTTGAAATATGTAACACTTTACGAGTTATAGCTGGTGCAAGTGAAGTATGTTTCATATTAGCTCTTTTATCCTACCTTAGTCGACGTCAGTTGGCCTTGATTTACGTAAGTCCTAAATACTAACCTATACACACCTACCTGTTCAAAAAATAAGAATTTTCATGAAAGTTATATTTTGACACTCTTTTGACTAGGTGTATGTTACTGAAAATTCCGGTCGTGCTGTGTTAGCCTGGTTCACAATCAACTATAATCCTTTCCGGAAAGAATCATGGGTACAGACTACGGACCCTTTTGAAAATGTCTTAATTTGTTGCTTACTTAACAGTGCGTTTTAAAGCTGCATAGGTATTTTTGATGGGCCTAGTTAAGAAGACAATCAGCTTGATTTGTAGATAGGTACCTATATGCAAAGCTGTGCTTGTTCTGCCTGTATTTATATCGAATCATGCACTGCTTATATCAGGAATTCCGATTTTATTATAGTTTTCGTCGCTTGTTTAAATTTTCTCACATGCATTCTTCGGCTATTAGCAGATTACCTTTTCCTTTCCTTCTCTTATTTTATAGGTTTGTAGGAGCAAGCGCCCCTCCCGAAATAAACTTTTAGAAGAATTTTTGTTTGTCCCCCATTTAATTTTTTTGCGGAAAATCGCAAAGATCTTCAGATCCCCAGCCGTATGTGTCCATTGGGTTCTCACCATATGTAAGGTATCCGGTTAGGAATATTTGCAAAGTGTAGAGCTCTAGAAGTCGTAAAAATTTGTTCAAAAATGAATTCTCCGGTCCCCTCTTATGTTGTAAAAAAATTTTGGTCATGCCCCCCTCCGGAATATAATTTTAGATACGGGCCTGCTGCATCCATTCAGATACTTTTTCCATTATTTCTTATATATATATATATATATATATCTTGGATAGTGCTAAGTCATGTCATCGCCCTTTTTACTATTTGTCTTAATGCAAACATAGCCAAATACAATTAATTAAATATCAGTTTGGAAAGATTATTTCTAAATCCTGTTTTCCAATAATCCGTAACTTTCAGCGGGGTTGGGGGCACACGTGGGCCTGCGGGGGTCGGGGGGTATGCACCAACCCAAATGGCCGACCCCACAAACCAAAATACCCCCAGAATTCAATTTTTGATTTTTTTTCTCTTTTTGCGATTTTCTGATGCCAATGGATGGTGCTCAATGAGAAACGTTAAAAAATGGTGTTTTTTTCGCCATACCAACATTTTTAATACCATTTTTCGACCTTTAAAAAACCTTGTTCACCATCCCCAGAATTATGGTGCTGCCCACCTATGGTTGGAGGCACACCTGGGCGTGGGGGGGGGGGGGGGGTTTGGGGGGGTATGCACCCCCCAGAAACAAAATACCCCCCAGAAATCAAAATACCCCCCAGAATTCAATTTTTGAAAATTTTTTCGTTTTTTCGCAATTTTTTGATGCCAATGGATAGTGCTTGATGAGAAACGTCGAAAAATGGTGTTTTTATCGCCATACCACCATTTTTTAAGGCCATATTTCGACCTTCAAAAAAATCTTGCGCCCAGAATTTTCTTGCTGCCCACGTATGGTTGGAGGTATGGAATGACAAAAATATCTAAACAATCAATTAACAGGCGTTTTGCCTTTACACCGTTTCCTTATTAACCTTTGAAATGCAAGTTTACTTCAAATTTTCAAGAAACATTATTGAAAAAGACTCGTAACAGTCGTTAGCCATTTTGATCTTGTTCTGAAACAAGATAACGTGTAATGAAATCGCTACAATGAAAATTCGACATTGGGCGTTCAATAAGTTCGTGCTAGTTTTGCAATAACTTTTTCTGTCCGTGCTATCATCATACGGTTTGTTGCATAGCATTCCCTACATGTGCTGTACGTTCTTGCACTCATCATTTCTCTCTTCATAAGTTTTCATGTCCTAGAAAATTTTTTACACTGACCCCATATTTTTAAAATTTGGAGAAATATTTGCCTACTCATATCTCAGGCACTGATTGACATTTGGCTCTGAAATTTTGATGGAGAAAAGGAATTTAATAGATGTTAATAATGCAATGTCAAAAACCTCGCCTCAATCCGTTTTATTTTTCTAGCGTTACACTGTTTCTTTGAACAGAGGTTATTTCAAATTTTACCCAAAAATGCGAAAAATTTATTCAGTTAAAATATATAAATCAGGAGTAAAGTCACCTAGAAGGAAAAGTCATCCCAAAAAAATCCTTTTGAATTACTGACTTCATTCATTGAAAATCAAAAATATGACAATTGTATTTGTGGTTTTTGGATTACTTTTTAATGTTGGGTAAAGTTAATAGAATTTTTAAGAGAGGAAAAGTTACAAAGAAAGAAAAGGTGAGTGCAAGAACGTACAGCACATGTAGGGGAATGCTATGCAACAAATCCGTATGATGATATCACAGACATAAAAAAGTTATTGCTAAACTAGCACAAACTTATTGAACGCCCCTCGTATATACTCCTCTAAGGAAAGTCGCCGAACTTTTGACCGTGTGCATGTATGATAGTCATCGGGCGTCTGATATTTACGAGTGGAATGAAAGCATCTTTTCGTGCCACACTCATGTCTATATAATTTTTGCTGTCTTCAGTACATGCCTCCCAAACGTAAGAAGCAGGCGACACTCGCACCTTCTGATATTGGACAATCATTAACTTCTTTGGACGACAGTGACACACCTTTAAAAATCGAAAAGCAGACGAAATCAGTTAGATGTCCTGTTGCTAGAAGAACAAAGTTGTCTGCTAAAACAAAGGTTATCGGGAGTGATAAGTTGAAGAGATTCAAATCGGAAACTGTTTCTAACGTCGATTCTAATAAAGCGGACCTTATTGAACGTGACACTGAAGATATTCAAATTAAAGGCAAAGCTGGTCAAAAGAGTCCTGAACTTTATCAGATGTCCAAGGAATGGATGACTAGGGCTGCGATCGGGCTGAAATCTGCTCAAATCGTTCTGAAAGCAGCAGAAAGTTCTAAATTTATTGGTGCACATGTTTCTGTGGCAAGTAATGGCCAAATTATTCAACCATTGACTTATAGAATGTTTATAATTTTCGTTTGTTTTGAATTCTTACCTTTCTAAATAAATCATTTTCTTTCTAACGTTAATTTACGACGAAATTGTGCATGAATGTGCATATCATCGCTTATATAACTGAATTTAAGTGCTACTCCACATAAACGAATCTCCAGCGACTCTGATTCAGGTAAAATATTCGTCAGATTGCGAACATTTGGTTTGACTCATGTATGACAATCATTTTAGCAGAGGAGTTTTAAAAATCAGCTAAAATCTCACCTTAGCTTTATAAGAATTATACTTTTTAAATAAATAATAGCTAGTAATTATAAGTTTCTCTATTTATTATAAATTTTCGACTATGCTCAACCAGGTTTTATCAAAACAAAGCACACGATTTAATTGACGCTTTTTTGGTTGCCAGCTACGCTTTTCAAGCTCTTGTGCTGCGTTTGAAATAATCATTATCATACAGGGGTGGCATCACCAAAATTCTTGGGGGAGTTAGGATGATTCAAACCGCCAAAAATATTACTAAAAATAGATTTCTGTGGTCTGCAGTAATCTGCGGGTTTTTTTAACTTCTGAGGTTAAACCTTCCCTTTACACCCATGTGTGATCGTAATACATTTGATATGCATGAAGCATAAGATTTGAGTCAACAGAATGCAGAATGAAGTGTAGGAGCAATGAAAGTGGATTTTGTACACTCTTTTTCAGAAGGATTAGACAAGTCCCCTTTGACTGCCGCTGACTCCGGTTGTAAAGCGTTTGGTTTGTTCCTGCGGAGCCAAAGAACTTGGAAACTCAATCCTGCAGACCTGACAAATGATTCAAAGTTTGCTCAATTTCGTAAAAACTGCGACGAAATGTCAATATTACCCAAGCATATCCTACCGCACGGCTCTTATCTTTTAAACGCTGGATCTTCTGACAAGCAAACGTTGGATAAAACCCGCCAGACTTTATTGCATGAAGTACAGATGTGTGAAAAGCTTGGATTGCCTTTGTACAATTTCCATCCAGGTTATAAACAGATTTCTTCAAACTTTTCTGGTCATAAACAGAGCAATCTTGTTGCGGATGCATTTTAATGTTATTTTGGCGTTTTTGCATTCTGATAGTGCATGTGAAAAATGAAACTCTTGCGAACGTTTTTAGGTACACGAGGTCGAATGGTCTTGGCATCAATAACTGACTAATTTTGATTCAAATTAGTCTGTAGATGCCTGAATTTTCAATTTACATTCTTTAATTCTATAAGATGCTGTACCCTTAGGTGGGCGGCACCAAAATTCTGAGGGGGTTGCAAGTTTTTTAAAGGTCAAAAAATGGCTTAAAAAATGGTAGTATGGCGAAAAGCACCATTTTCAACGTTTCTCATCAAAAATTGCGATATCAAAAAAATTTCAAAAAGTGAATTCTGGGGGTATTTGGTTTCTGGGTGGGGGTATTTTGGTTTCCGGAGGGTATTTCGGTTTCTCGGGGGTATTTTGGTTTATCGGGGGTATGTTGGTTTCTGGGGGGGCTGTATACCCCTAAAACCCCTTCACGCCTAGGTGTGGTTGTACTCTATTTGCATATAATACATTGTAATAAATGTATAAACTAAAGTTATTTGATCTGCTTTTAGAATGATACATAATTACATTTGTCATAGAACCACTTAGAATTCGGTCATACATATTTCTTGGTTTTAATCTCGACATTGTCTGAAAATACACTCGGTTTTGCCATAAGCCTGACCATGATCCCTGATTAGGTCTTCTAACTCTTTTAGTTCACCCAACAAGTTAAAAATTAAACTCGTAAATCTGCCAGCTTAGACGGAAAAAACAAATATTTTGTGGTAATCAGCTATTAATGCTTTGGATAAATATCCCTGCAAAATACTTTTTTGAAACTCGGTTGCGATTCGTCCTGTATTTTCAATTTGATATCAACATTTTTGGCCTTGTTCTTAAGGATTCAAGGCATTTACATAATGCGGCATTATATGAGTAGATAGTGATACAATTTATTTTTCGCCTAAGGTTCGTCATGTGGGAAGATTTCGACAGATGAATGCTTACGTTTAATAGCAGAATCTGTAAACTGGGTGATCAGCCAAACGTCAAATGTCGTCATAGGTTAGTCAACTATAAATACTACGTCGTCATAGTAATGAATAAAGAATATTATTTAGGGAATTCAGGTGTATTGCATATATATAAGCGTACAGGTGCGAGAGCGTTACCTCTCGCAAAAATTTTTAATTCAATTTGAATGAAATTATTTATTATAAATCAAGTTGGATTAATGAACTAAATTCAAATTATAATCGAATTAAAATAAATTTATAAAAATCAAACTATTTTTAATAAAATAAAATAATGAAATTAATTAAATTGATTAATTGTACTAAAAAATTTAAAATTAATTTGATTAAGTAAAAAATAAATAAATTGATTATTAATTAAACCAATTGATTGCTAAATTAAGTTAAAAAATTACGTCACGTACTGTCCGGCTATTTTGTGCTGATGAAATATTTTCTGAATCATTTTTGAAGACAAAAGCAGTAAATGATGTCGATATATTTTCCGCGCTTCATGTTTTACGTATGCTACTTAATTGAAAAGTGCCAAAATTTGTGCTAAAATGGTCTGAAAAATCAAAATTTTTTGCTAAATAGATCAATTTCTATATTTTTCAGTATTAAAAGTCATTTAATAATACAGTCAGAAACGGACTGGAAATGCTTTGAAAATGCGGTATTATCATGTGAAAGCGTTTTATATATACATATGTAGGATATTTTGTTTGACCACTTTCGTCATTTGACTATCAAAAAGAGCATGAACACTAAATTTACGGGTCTGGATTTCTTGAATTTGCCCCTTGCCCTGTCGACTCTGATCTTGTATTTACATACATCTAGATATGACGTACCCGTCGGCAGTGCAGTCTTCAGATTCAAAATTTAGCTTTAGTTCCGGCCATGCTTTTTTAGCAACATTCTAATGAAACTTACGTTGTGCTAAGGAAAATTTCAGCCGCTAGTATGACGCAGGGCCTTATTTAAGGTAGGGGCGGATGGTGAAGGGGCGGAGGGGCGGCCGCCCCCTGGCCGGAAAATAATTTTGAAAGGTAAGATAATGCACGGTTAGATGGAAAAATCGAATGTCGTTGTCGCTAAATCTTCAAACTTTTGGCGCTTCGCGCTGGATGTGAAGTATTTTCCATCATTTTGGCTCAAGTGTGGCCAAAAAATACAATTTTTTGAAAAAAAGTTTGAATTTTATGATTTTAATGGATAGAGCCTGTCGATGTTTTTGCGACCTATCCCGGCGAATTTTCCGAGATATAGACCAATTAATGTTGGTTCCACCCTCCCCCTTGGCCGAATACTAGATACGGGCCGGACGACGTACTAACTGATACAAACTTAATACATGTTTTCGGCCCTCCGAAGGCTGAGGTTTTTCAGTGAATTATTTTTATTTTCAGGCATTTTTTGCCATTTTCGACCAAAAATTTATTTACCTCGCTAAAAACGGCTAACTCCCTTTCTCCCAAAATTTTGAAATGTTACAACAAGTCGGATGTTGTATATACATCATATTCATAATTTTATACTCGTATAAGTTTACAACTGCCGTTACAGGCATCTTTGTGAACCAGAAAGATATCGAAGTTTTTTAAAAATATTTTATGTGTTTTATTTTCTATTTATATTTTTTTGTTGCTTTTTCGTTTTTAGTAGTAAAAAAGGTCATAAAAAGACTAATGCAATAGAAGATGAAATGAAGCAACTAACATTATAACGAGCATTGCATATCATTAGTTCAGACGGAGTTTTTAGGGTTATAATGATAGTGTGTTAAACATCTACTAATTGTGGCTACGAATTTGTTATATTATTACGAGAAAACTTTTATATCAGATCGTTCCAGAATCCAGATAACGATTCATGCAGGCAATCGTAAAAGTATTCAAAAAGCCAACGTTTTGCTCTGAGCACTAATTGTACCTATTTATGTATGCAGGGGCGAACGCCGGGATATGTTCGCCGGGGCACCAAATAAAGTGCATTTTCTGATGTTTCCGAACATGCTCTATCCGTTAAGCTCATAAAATTTAAACTTTCGCCCCTTCTGCGTACGCCCATGTATGTACATACGTAGTTGCAATATCCGTACTTTGAAAACTATGTGGAGTAAATTCGAAAACAGAAATACGAAAATGATGTTTATGTATTTCAATAATACTCCAACATTTTATGAATTTATTTGTTCTTATTGTTCGAAGGTTTTCAAATCATGCGTATTGAAGAGATTCTTATTTTTTATGCAGTACTAGAAACAATGGCTAAACAAGGCTTCACTGTTGGAGGATCTTTTGAGGAACTGAAAGCAATTATTGATTTGATCGAGGACAAGACTCGAGTTGGTGTTTGCCTGGATACTTGCCACATTTTTGCTGCAGGTGATAAACACACATGGGCGTGAGGGGGGGGAGTCTGGCTGGATACTTCAAAATCCGTGTGGACCCCAAAATCGATAGAAAAATAGAATTGAGTTTTTTATGCGATTTTTGGCAATTTTGCCTCATCGAACCTCCAATAATTTGGCCGCTGCCCATATACGGTTATAATTGTTTATTTACGAATTGTCTAGTCATTACCGTAATTCTTTATCAATTAAAAAAGATTTATGATTTCGACCGCATTGAGAACAAACGTGATTTAACAATTTTTAAAATTCGAAAAGGACAAGTCATCCTCACCTTAACTGAACGAACAGTGTGCGAATTCTTCTTATTTATCTATAAAGATATGCGGTATCGAATTTTTCTTCTTTTATCAGATCCAATTGCTTCGCATTGTTCTAATGTAATTTTATGCTTCTTCCATTTTCGCTCAGGTGATGGCTAGAAATAATTCACGTTTCTATTGTCAGTATTTCTTCGTGGTGCTTGCTTGAATGGTGCATATATTTCTGTATTTTGTATTTTGTGTATTTATTTCTTACATTTTAAAATTTCGGCTCGGTTGATGGGGCTTCCATAGCATTTCGATCAGATCCTCTTCTGAAGACTGGGCTAACCACTGATCTTTGAGATAATTTTTTGAAGCGTTTTTCTATAGAATGTTTTATTCGGATTCAGATGGAGAAGATAAATATTACTTATTCCCGGTTGTATTTGCTTGAATTTGGTTAAAAATTGAAATTTGTTCACATATTGTTAAACTGCATGTAAATTTCGGGACCTCTAGAAATTCGTCTTTCCTATTAATTTACACATTTGAAAAAGTGTGCACTTGGTCAGAGCTGAAATTGTTTAAAGATAATAATAGTATGTCTTCGATCTTTCTTACCGATTTTTCATTAGGCTACGACATCCGGAACAAAGAGGGCTATGAAAAAACGATGGCTGACTTTGATCGCATAGTCGGTTTGAAGTATTTGAAGGCTGTTCACTTGAATGATTCGAAAAGTTCGTAGCTAAATCATTGCTTTTAGATAATGTTTCAATATATAGGGTGGGTCCGTCCAAATAAGGCTACACTTCGATATCGCATCATAACCATGCGTGCGGCATGCAAGAAAATTCTGGGGAGGTCCAAGATTTTTTGAAGGTCAAAAAATGGCCTCAAAAATGGTGATATGGCGATAAAAACACCGGAAATTTTTCGGACGTTTCTCATCAAGCACTATCCATTGGCATCAAAAAATTGCAAAAAACGAAAACAATTTTTTAAAATTGATTTCTGGGGGGTCTTTTGATTTCTGGGGGGAGGGGGCTTCTGGTTTCTGAGGGAGTCCAGACCCCCCCCCAGACCCCCCACGCCCATGTGTGATCCTAGCTAGTAGTCAATGTTAACATAAAATTCTTAGACCAGCTGAATTCGACAGGTAAAAGTGTGCCTCTTTAAAACCGTGTACAATTTTGGCCAGCTACAGGGTATGGGGGATCCCCCACGCAAAGTTGGTCGTCCCCCTCCAGGAAATTTTTGACCCCTTTCCGATTTTGGAAAAAATTGAATTTTTTGGCCGTTTTTCCGTGTTTTTGGCTGTTTTGGCCAAAAATTGGAGGTAACTTATTCCCCAAATGGCCGTAGACCTCTAGAAATTTCGAGCCATTACATGTAAGATTTATACTCCACCCCATAGTTCCTGCATAGTATCACGTTAAAGTGTACCTATGTAGGTACCTTTTTGGACGGTATTTTCAGTCAGAAGAATTATTAGCAAATTGCGTAAACTCCGCAGTAGGTACCCTTTCTACTAGGTGCGAAGTTTGGCGTTTCAACAATATTAAAGCAGGGTATAAACAAATCCCGGTAGTAGTGCACGGACCGCTGGCAACCAATTTGATTGTTTTTTACTGTCGAAATAAGCACCTTTTTATTTATTTAATGCGACTTATTTAGAAATTTAATGTCCATCACAGACAAAATTATGACCTTGTAACCATAGGTCGGCAGCACGAAAATCCTGGGGAGATGCAAGATTTTTTAAAGGTAAAAAATGGTCCTAAAAATGGTGGTATGGCAAAAAACACACCATTTTTCAACATTTCTCATACGAAGACTGTCCACTGGCATCAGAAAATCGCGAAAAGAATTTTCAAAAATTGAATTCTGGGCAGGTATTTTAGTCTGGAGGTATTCGGCCTTCTGAGAGGAGTGTATACCTCCCCCCGAACCATACGTGGGCAGCAAAGAACTTCTGGGGAGTTGCAAGATTTTTCAAAGGTCAAAAATGGCCTCAAAATACGTGGTATGGTGAAAAAACACCAATTTTCAACGTTTCGCATCGAGCACTATCCATTGGCATCAAAAAATTGCGGAAAAAACGGAAAAAAATTTCAAAAATTGAATTCATGGGGGTATTTTGATTTCTGGGGGTATTCTCGGGGAGTGCATACACCCCCAAACCCCCCAGCCCAGGTGTGCCCCTAGCGCTCCCTCCACGTCCACGTGTGCCTGCAACGCAGGGGTGCTGCCTATTATTGGCCCACCCTGTAATGCGCATGCAAGTTACAGCAATCTGCTGACGCAGGGCATTCAGCACAAATGAAGGATACTCGTTCATTTAGTAGAAAATATTGAATAGCCGGAATTTCTATATCTTTCTTGATCATATGGCCTCCAATCAGACATGATCAAGTTTCTTAATTGGCTGTGTCTGTAACACCGAACGATATAAGACTTTTCCATAATTTATGCAGTTTAATCGGTATTCTATTCAAAAATAGGAAAATTACGCATTTTATGTTAGCGTACATGCGCATAGGGTTTAGGCGGATATTACCCCTCCTTCCTGGAGTACAGACAGACATGAACTGTCCAGCGATTTTAAATTTACGGAATATTTTCTGCATCATTTTTGAAGACCAAACGAGTAATAATGTCAAAAAATTTTTCTGCATTTGGCGCCGGACTGGATAAATACTTTTAATTGTTTTTTTACTCAAAAGCACCTAAAATTGTGTGAAAATGGTCTAAAACTGGGAAATTTCTAATTAGATTGATCAATTCTTATATTTTTATCATTAAAAGCGATATGATGCAGTCAAAATGGACTAAAAGCAGTGATCGTACGGGGTCAGATTTTCACCCCCGATCGGGGTCGGGGTCGGGGATGAAAAACCCCGGTTTTCGGGGTCGGGGTCGGGGTTGAAGATTAACAATTAACATTGCATGATTACATACCAATTTAAAAAGGATAAAAACGATACCTTTACTTGTTTATAGAGCATACTAATAAAGCTAGTTATGTTCAACATTTTATTAATCACTAATCGCTCTCGCTTTTTCGTATTCTTCCACAGTTTTTTCTAAACTATATATATTCTATAGCGCGCTGATTGTAGAGGAGCCAATTGCTCGAAGCGCCGAAAATTTTCGAAATTTTTACCATTTTCTTATAGAATTGACGGCCTTTTTATTGACAAACACTTCGGAAATCATAAGTGGGGCAGAGCACCAAGAAATTCAGTCATTCTTTACCGCCCTTAACATGTTGTAGCTCTGTGAATACTAATAGTTTGACACAGCAGAACAGGAAAACTACGAATTATCAACTTAGTATGAAGATATTTTGACTGATTCAGGCTTTTAAACGCAATGCTGGAGCTTTACAAAAAGAAAGACAGTAATCGGCGGTGCTATGCGCAGGAAAGATTTGACATTTTTACTCTTTAAACTCAATTTATACCGCTCAAATCATACAGAACAGATAAACTAATTGCAAGGCGAAGCGCCGGAAATTTTTAAAAATTCCTAATCCTTTTATCTTTTCTGTCCCCCTGAAAATCTCTTTGCACATGTAGAACGAGATTGTACGGCTGGGGGTCTAGGGTGGCGCGCTCAAGCGCCCCCAGCGAGGTCCAGAGCAGAACCTCCGAAAATTTTGTAAAAAAGCACTCTAATTTTTAATTAGTAACGTTAAAATTTTCGTAAAATCGGCAAAATCTCGGTTCTGAATTAAGCCCAAAAAACTTAAAATTGATGAACTCCTACACTGCGCAAAACTTCTGAGCTGAAATGCGTTTTTCGACCTCTGCTAAATATATAGCGCAGCAACGGGTCGCAACCAATAAGTCATTAAAAGATGTATCAATGAGAATTTTGTTCTTACCGCTTTCAGGCCCATTTGTGGCCTTCTTATTAACTAGTTCAGAGAACAGAACATGCGCAAAAACACAAGAAAATTATGGCCTTTCTTTTCATTTAAAATAGAGTTATGTGTCCTTGTAAAGAAAGATAAACAAAACAGAGAATAGACAAATTGGTACGCAAACATTTTCGCTTTTTTACTATTATGCTCAACAAGCAAGTGCAGTTTCATTCAATGAACTCATAGTGCATTAAATCACTAAAGTGATGCAAAGTGCTGGATTATTTTAACAGATTCAAGCTTTTAAATTCATTGTATCTGTATAACAATGACTCGGCGCGAAGCGCCGGAAAATTTTGACGTTTGTGCCTTTTTGAACTCAATGTTCTGGACACATTGCGCCAGAAAAATCAACATAATTTTTGAAAATTTTCGGTGGGGGGCATGTGCCCCCAATGCCCCCCTGGCTACGCCTATGATTCCATGTATCAGTAATTTTGACGCACTTTATATTGATAAATATGCGAACATGTATGTACGTGTTAACAACATGGCGACCATAGTATCCCAAGGTCGGAAGTTCAGGGGGTGAAATCCCAAAATTTTGGGTCACTAAATTTAGAGTCTAGCCTTTTTTGCAGGTCAAATATGAAAAATGGCTAAAACGTCCTATATAGCATGTTTTAATGTGAAAAAACTGCATTTTTAACTACTTTTTGTACCATTCTGACTAGTTTCGTTACTCTTGTAAGTAAAAAATGTAAGAATTTATCGAAAATTTTGACTTTTCAGATCATTTTAAGTTCATTCTATGTATTTTATGGGTAAACAAAACAGAAATGTATTAGTCGGCGCGAAGCGCCGAAGAAATTTTAGTATCTTAGCTGCTTTTATACCCAAAAATCATGCAGAAAATGTTTGATAGCTCAAAATCGTCCGACAGTGATTCAAGTCTCGGACCCTTAGGTGTTGGTAATACCCCTCACCTTCCCTATGGGAATGTATGATGACGACTAGGAATACATTTTATGAAATATCGCGAGTGTCGAGTTTAACATATTCATTATGCTCGTGAATGAATCATCCTTGTCCCGAATTTATTTGCTATTTATACCATTCTCCTGTGTACCAAAAAATTAGATGTTATATTTCACCCCCGAAAAAAGGTTCAACCCCGACTCGAAAAATCTTGCCCCCGGTCGGGGGTCAGGGTCGGGGTTTAGGCCGGGGTTTTTGGTCGGGGTCGGGGTCCCCGTACGATCACTGACTAAAAGTGCTAAAAAACGTTAATATTTTAAACGTTTTATATCAATAGGATATTTTGACCATTTTTGTCATTTAACTAACAAAAAACTTGAACATTAAATTTACTTACCTTAATTCCTGCCATCTTATTTTCTTGCCGACCCCGACCTCGTCCATCTATCACTGCACTGGGAGCAGGAGTATATGTACATGCTCTTGGTAGGTTGGTTTGACCCCCAGAATGGCTGCTACTGAACCCATTCACCTGCAAAAAGCTGCTGACCATACCTGGGCGGGGGGGGTATGCACCCCCCGAGAAACCAAAATATTCCCCCCAGAAATCAAAACACCCCCCCCAGATTTCAATTTTTTGAAAATTTTTTCGTTTTTTCCGCAATTTTTTGATGCCAATGGATAGTGCTCGTTGAGAAACGTTGAAAAATGGTGTTTTTTCGCCATACCACCACTTTTAAGGCCATTTTTTGACCTTTGAAAAAATGTTGCAACCCCACTCCTCAGAAATTTGGTGCCGCCCACCTATGCTGCTGACTCTCACGAATTTTCAGTTTTTTAAGAAAACCTGAAAAGTATGATCTTTTGTTCAAGCTTTTTTAGCTGCCTCTTAACTTGAAACTATATCACAGCTTATTAGTGTAAAACTTTTTTCACGATTCATGCTTCAAACAGAAAGTCAAAAACGTCAAAATGTTATTTGGACACGAGTCTATCATTTTTTAAGCCCAAAAATAGCACACTTTAGAATGAATTTTCGGTGCTGCTATCAGGATTCCCATCATACATGTACGTAACGGCTTGAAATTTTGGGCGAGGGTTTCCGACCATTTTTAGAAGGAGGGGGTCTTCGGCCATTTTTAGAGGAGGGGGTATATGACTTCCAGTTTTTTGGCCAAAAACGGCCAAACAATTCAATTTTTTTCCGAAAATTGGTGGGGGAGGGATCAGAAATTTTCAGATCTTGGGGGAACGACTAACTTTGGGTGAGGGATACCTCCCATTCCTCCTGTTACTTGGATGAGTCCCATGAAGATATAGAATTATCCACTTATTATTATGATTATCATTATATTACTATAATAATTATAAAATTATCCATTAATTATCAAATTATCCAGCAAGAAAGTTCTGAGGGGAGGGTTGGGTGAAATCGCCAAAAATTGCCAAAAATTATTGAAAATGCTACCAAAAATAGAATTACCCTCAAAACCCAAGGCCGTGTGTGGTAGGTACCACATACATACTATGGCGAAGAGAGAAGATTCTTATACGTTAAATTAGTTACGAACAGTTCACGTACTGCATCGTACAAGGGCGTAGGGCGGGTCGGACTTTTCAGAATCTAAAAATTCGCAGAATCCCAGAATTCGTTTTTAAATTAAAAAATCTTTTTCGTAATTTTTTGATGTCATTGGATAAAGCTTTTAATAACATACAACTAAAAATGGTGTTTTATTTTCTAGCTATAAATTTTTTAGCCCTTTTTTGAAGTCTGGAAATTTTTGAACATCCACATATATAACTTTGGCCCTGCCTATATATGTGTGTACATGTTGCGTTTACATTTCGTCGCCAGGATAAAGTTTGGTTTTCCTTCTGGAATTATATGTGATGCACCAAGTTTTTTTGCAGACTGCGTTGCGTCGCTTTTACAATAAAATATATAGAAATGCATTAATGGGAAAATTTTGACTATTTACGTCACTTTGACTCGATTCGGAACTTTATAATCACTTTGACATTGATACTACCTTTGTACCCAAAAATCACGTAGAAAATGTTGTTCAGCAATGCTATGGAAAAATCTATTTTATTCTTTTGGTGGTCCTTATAAAGGATAAAAATAAAATTATATTTCAGAGGGGGCAACGACATGCAGGCGTTGGGGATGGGGTATCCTAAAAATACTCCCGAATCTGACGGTAGACGTCAGAATTGGATTTCTGGCTTTTTTTCCGCGATTTTGCTACTTTTTGCTGCCCATGCTTAGGGCAACTACCCCTTGCCCTTCCTGACTAAGGAGTGGTGCTGCAATTTTCATGTAGTGACTAGCGACAGATACTTATAGAGTGACTAGATGTTTTTCTTTTCATTATTCATCCTTTTTCAAATTTCAAGCGATAAGTACTACGTAGCAGGCGCGGATTTAAGTGGGGCGGGCCGCCCCTCCAATGGGCCCATTGGCCAAAAATATTTGTCGAGATAAAGAATGGGTATGCAATTTGCAATGATTTTTGGCCGTCAGTGACCATAATTTCTCGAATTTTTCCGGCGCTACGCGCCGGATGATATCTATCAATGACATTTATTAACTTTCTTGGCGACCTGGAAACCATTTTCTGTTCTATTTTTGCATAGTTTTCTTCTATTTTCAATTGAAAATTTCGATGTTTCGCATCAAATGCTATAAAAACAGGAAATCAAGCAGTAAATCATGCTTCTAGACGTCTATCCGCCTTAATTTCACGAATTTTCCGGCGCTACGCGCCAGATTTTTGTAAAAGTCAAAGAAATTTAATTATTTTTTCGCACAAAATTGTCGAAAATTTTAAAATTTTCTGAAAAAATATTGCGTAAAAAGTGATTTTATGTAAAAGTATACAATGTAAAACACCGAAAAACGCTATTTCGCGCGTTAAGGGCAAATTTTCGGATCTATTTTTGACTGTTTTTGGAAAAGTTGGTATGCCGCCCCCTTAGCAAAATCCTAGATCCGCCACTGGTACGTAGGTATGACATTTACCAGTTTCACGAAAATCTACTTGACCCTTCCTACGTAATTCATTTTCTTTGATTCACTGATTATTTTGACGTTTTTCGCATATATTACACGTTCGCCTTGCCTAAATGTACGATAGGAATGCATGTAAAAACTTAAAATTTCATAATGTTTGTTCGCGTAATTTAATATTAATACGATAATTTGTCAGTTTATTGTCGGCGGAATTTCTGAAAAGTCTTGTTCATACTGATCTGTAACTAAATTTTGTTCACAAATTCGAAAATCGATTGTCCATCCATCGACTTGAGAAACTGGCTTGAAAAAATTGCGAGAAAAGGAAAGAATGTTCATAGGTATGTAGCTTATGTAGGTATGCTTGTACGCATGTACTATATTATTAGCTAATTTCAGTATAATTTCCTCTAAAAGGTAAATTGGGTTCGAAAGTAGACAGGCACGCGAATATTTGCAAAGGAGAACTCGGCGAAGAATGCTTTCGTATGATTATGAAAGACAAGAGATTAGATGATTTACCATTAATTCTGGAGACACCGCTAGACATTCCGGATGCTGATGAAATCGCGCTTTTGCATTCGTTGTAATTTTGTTCAATTTATCGGAAGAATCTCTTTTTCCCAAGCGCCACCTGTATTTTGTTAATTTCAAAATAAAACGTGCTTGCCTACATACGTCCGAATGTGTCTCGGTCGGTACGGAAGCAAATTTCCTCCAATAGAGTCGAAATCAAATGGTAGCGCACATGTGCGTGGGGAACACTTCTGGGCGTAGGGGGTTTGGGGTATGCACCTGCAACCCAAAAAAACCATAATACTCCCCATCCCGGAATTCAGTTTTTGAATTTTTTTTATTTTTTTCGCAATTTTTTGATGCCAATGGATAGTGCTCGATGAGAAACGTTGAAAAATGGTGTTTTTCGTCATACCGAGGAGGGCAGCAACGCGAAATTCTGGAGGAAAAAATTTTTCAAAGGTTAAAGAAATGAGTCTGAAAAGTTGTCGTATGGCGAAAAAACACAATTTTTGCCGTTTCTCATTGAGCACTATCCAATGGCATCAAAAAATCGCTAAAAAAGCAAAAAAATTCAAAATTTGAATTCCTACGGGTATCTTGATTTCTAGGGGGGGGGGGGGTATCAACTTGTGGGGGGTGCATACCCCCCAAACCCCCACGCCCACGTGTGCATGCCACCATTTTTAAGGCATGTTTTTGACCTTTGAAAAATCTTTTCACCCCCCCCCCCCCCAAATTTTGGCGCTGCCCACGTATGGTAGGAGAAGTGTACACCCCAAATCGATAGACCTTCCCAGAATTCAATTTTTGGTGATTTATGCTTCACCGCACCCCATGAATATGACTGCTGCCCATACGTGTTCTTGGGGAGGGGCATAGGGGTTAACCTGACAACTGACCTCCCGCAAAAAGGCTGGGACCAAACATGGGCGTGGGGTCGAGGGTTGTTACATACACCCCTCGCAGATTGCTGTAGACTCCTCAGAATTCTATTTTTAGTAACATAACATTTTTGGCGATTTCAACCCTCAGAATTTTCTTACTGCCCATATATGGCTGCGACCATACCATACATAGGACAGCACCAGATTTCTGAGGGTTCAGGATGAGGTGAATCGTTAGAAATGTTACTAAAAATAGAATTCTCGGGTCTACAGCACAGCTGGGCGTGCTTTTGGGGTATGCACCCCCAGAAACCAAAAATATCCCCAAAATTCAATTTTAGATTTTTTCGCAATTTTTATGGCAATGGATAGTGCTCGATGAGAAACGTTGAAAAATGTTTTTTCGCCATATCACCATTTTTGACTTTAAAATCTTGCACCCCAGAATTTTGGTGCTGCCCACCTATGGTCTGCAGTAATCTGGGGAGGGTATGTCAACTTCTGGGGAAAGGTACAAGCCATCTACGCCCATGTGTGGCTACGACCACACATGGGCATGAGGGTAACTATACACTCCTTCCAGAAGTTGAAAAGCCCCTGTGTAGACCCCTCCAGAATTCTATTTTTAGTAAGATTTTAAGCGATTTCACCCGCTTCCACAGAATATTGCTTGCTGCCCATGTATGACTGCGACACCCCAGAACTGTCGATTTTTGTACAAATTGCACCTTTCAAGCGTTTTTAGCTCATTTTGGCTCAAGTCTCAAATTTTCGGTGCTTCGTGCCACATAGGCACACATTTGTCTGATTACATTTCTTCACATTTCTCGATTTTATTCGAATTTTTTTGCTTTTGTCTTTTAGAAAGTACGAGCATTGTTCGAAACGTGAAAAAACTGTTTTTGACGCGTACCCATTTTTTTTATTTAGCCCAAATTGAGCTTTCTAAAAATTTTCTGGTCTAGATCCCCAGAATTCCTATGCCATACAAGTATGCTGCTGCCCTTCTTTGAATGGTAGAAGTTACCCACCAGGTAGACATCAAGGGCCAAATTATCAAAGTATAGCGTCAATCACCAACCAATTGACGATTATTGATTTCGAACAGAATTTTGTGATTTACAATTCCGTTTTGAGCTAGCCCGAAATTCTTCAATTGATACGATTTACAGTCTTTTGGGGAAGCTACAAGGGACTCTTTGCAATCCAGTAGATAAGTCAGGGGCCGGACCATAGGTGGGCAGCACCGAAATTCTGAGGGGGGGGGGGTGAAAAAATTTCTGGGGGGGGGGGTGGTAAAAAATTTTGAAAGGTAAAAAAATGATCGTATGGCGAAGAAAACACCATTTTACGACGTTTCTCATCGAGCACTATCCAATGGCATCAAAAAATTGCTAAAAAATATAAAAAAATTTTCTGGGGTTATTTTGGTTTCTGGGGGGGGGTATTTCAACTTCTGGGGGGTGCATACCCCCACGCCCAAGTGTGGGCCGGACTACCACTTAATGTTATGTAACACTACATACTTACCTAACTACTACAAGCTTGACATATGGTTGAGTGAGTGCTGCACGATTTGATTTATACTATTTGACCTTCAGAAAATGGATTCTTCAAGTAAAACAATCATTGTCTACGTATGTAACACGATGGATGAACTACATAAATATGTATGGCGGATTTAGACGGGGGCGGCCGTCTCCTGTCGTCAAAGAAAATTTGGGTGCAATGGAGAATAGATGCGTATTTTTTGATGATTTCAGTCATTTTTATCATGATTTTTCAAATTTTCCGGCGCTTCGTGCCAGGATAGTACTCATTAATGACATTTACTGACTCTTGGCGCTCTAAAATACTTAAACTTACGTCAGAAGAGTAGTTTTTCTACAGAAAAAAGATTTTATAGCTCTTACAACGATTTCTCGAGTGTTTTTCGGCGATTTGTGTCGATCTCTGCATTGATTTTGAGTTTTCATAAAAACTTTAGAAAATTTCGAAATTTTTTTACTCTTTTTTTCATCAGAAATAATGTCTATAAAAAGGCAGCAAAAGCCGGTACTTTTAGTATAAAATACGAATTTTTAGACAATGTCTGACACTTTTAGGAACATTTTGGGATCCGCCCTCTGCTGGGAAATCCTGGATCCGCCACTGGTATGGGGGAATTGAATCGCGGAAAAAGGTAGAACAAACATCATAATCAAGCTTAAATAATAAATAAAGCTGACAACAAAAGTAGGTAACACAGCATTGCAGGCAATAATACAATAAATTCGCGCATGCTTTCATTTTAAACACAATCTACATAATGCCACAATATCAAAGTTAGGATACAAAGATTCAGAACGAAAAATGCAAAAGGTTATAAAAAATTAGCATATTATAATGAGGAAGTGAGATGGAGCGAAGCAACGATAGAAATTTTATGAGACGAAACTAATATTTAGGTCTATGCGAGTATCAGTGATTTTCATAATGAAATTCTGATCAATAATACCTTCAGTAAGGTCTGAGAGGTTTAGTCGGACATTTTTGAGATACCTACTGCATAAAACTTGTCGAAATAAAGAAAAATACACTAAAAAATGAGAACCTGCACATAGCGGCAAGTTCTGGATATTAACTCATTGAATCTCTGATTTGCAATAGCATTAATGGATCTAATTCACTAAACGAGATTGCAGAAGAAATTCACCATGATTAGAAATAATTTGATGAGTTCTTGAAATCGTTCGAGTAATACGAGTTTACGACTACACATGGGCGTTGGGGGACCTCCCACAAAATCCGGTAGACCCTTAGGAATCGATAGACCCCAAGAATTGAAATTTTGGCATGTTTTTATGGAATTTTTTCCGGTTTCACACCATCTAGGCACCCCCAAGATTTGGTTGCTGTTCATATATGATTACGACGACCAAACGTGGACGTGCAAGCTTTAGACTCTTCACCACACCTGGGCGTGGGGTTGGGGGTATGCAACCCCCGAGAAGCAAAACCCCCCAGAAACCGAAACACTCCCCCAGAATTCAATTTTTGAAATTTTTTTATTCTTTTTTCGCAATTTTTTGATACCAATGGATAGTGCTCGATAAGAAACGTTGAAAAATTATGGTTTTTCGCCATATCACCATTTTTAAGACAATTTTTTGACGTTTGAAAAATCTTGTACCCCCAGAGCTTTGGTGCCGCCCACCTATGCTCCTCACTCGAGAATCCGATGGACCCCCAAAATCGTATGGCATGTTTTTTATAATTTTTGTTCGTTTTACACCACCCGGAGACCCAGGCATGCTTACGTCAACACATGGGCGTGGAGAGGTTTACATTTCAAGAATTTGAAATTCCAAAAAATCGATAAATTATTCAGATTTTGGCTGCCGCTCATGTACGGTTTTTGACGAGTAATTATCAAGACTTGTAAGTTGATACGAAAAGCTATAATATGCGACGCGCTCGCTTAATACGCGAAACGTATCAGTTTTGAACGACAGGAGTGCCTGAAGTGACCAGAATTTTCAACTGTCGCAGAACAGTTTCATGTAATTTTCGTTTATCCTTGCTGTCTTTAGGTTGCTTCGAGAAAAGCGTTGTTGTTGCTACAGCGCTACGTCTCCGGTCGTATTCCATAATCTTTTCCAACAAGCAAGCCGCTGAATTCGGATGGACTCGGTCGTATTTGCTATGTTCCTGGCCAAAATCAGCCAAGTAGGTTGTCCAATCAGCCAACATCGTTAAGTCCATCAACTAGACCAATGAATAAAATCATTCTATTCACTAAAGAAGCTTGAGTAGATACAAACAAGGTGGGTAAAAAAACGAAAATGAGGTATTGCATTTACATAACGATTTAAGGCTGAAAAGCAGACAGGTATAGCATGGGAATTTCGGGGGTAGGCGGGGAGGGGTGTGAAATTTTTAAGTGCCTCTTTTAGGCTCAAAAACAGTGGGTACGCGTCAAAAACTCATTTTTCGGCATTTCTGACGATGCAAACCAAGAGTGTGTCCAAATGCATTCAGGAACATTTTCATAATCCTTGTATTCTTTGATATAAAAATTATCGAAACTACGTGTGCGGTATGAAAAAGGTAAATGCGAGTATGTCAATGGAATAAATATTCAAACATAAACAAAGATTGTATGAAAGAGTAAATAATGATATGAGACATAGGCACGCGGGGTCAAACTTTCAGGGAATGGTGAAATTCAAAAATTTAGAGAAAGCTAAATGCTTTGTAAAAAACGATTCTTCAGCGAAAAACAAGGTTATCACATTAAAACCCTAATTTTTAAGCATTTGTGGCAAATACATAGGTGGACTTTTTTAACTGACAAACATAGCTATGTGTGTGTGTGTGTGTGTGTGTGTATGATATATATATATATATATATATATATATATATATATATATATATATATATATATATATATATATATATATATATATATATATATATTCATTAAATTAACAATAGCTATTAAGCCCTTTTCGAAGTCGGAAAGAAAGCAAAATCTCCTTTTAAAACATCAAAATGGCTATATAGCTTTCAGTTTATTAAAGCTCAAGGGAATAATCCTCCTTCTTTCACATGCCCATTTACGAAATGAGACAGAGCATGTCCACAGCATAAGCAAATCGGCCTAGCAAAAATGATAGACCTCTTACTTGTCTCAAATCTGCAAAGGTCATGGCTAATGTACTATCTTCAAAGCCTGGTACGGGGCATTGAGCGGTAAACACTGAAGAATCAAGATGCTAATTTCTCATGAATAAAATATTTATGCCTTAGAATACGAATATAATCATCTCAAGATAGAAAAGGGTGAAAAAAACCAAACTAAGCGCTTCTATATTATCACCTCTTTACCATTTTTTCTTATGAATCTTCTTTTTGATTGAAATAAATTAAAATAATTATATTTCAGATTAAATTCAACATCTACATATAAATAAAATACACTGAACTTAATACGTAAATAATCACAAGTAGAAAGCATTACTTTATGCCAGTTTGTAACTTCCCATTCTTTTGAAGATAAAAGGCCACTACTTTTTCTGGTTTACATTGAAAAATTAAAATCCTGATGCTAAATTTTATAAAAATACCATTAGTAGTCAGATTTTTAAAAATTTGTGAACAAAAAACAGAATGAAAATAGGTAGACACAGACGCGAAAAATCTAACTGAAAGAACTACAGAGCTGTGCAGTAATAAGAAAACTAAGCTTACTATAGTTGAAAAAGGCGTCGTCGAATTCTATCCAGTATTGTAATTTAAGCAAGAAAACTAATTTTAAAACCATATAATTAACCAGCCTTGAATCATTTAATTGCGTTTTTATTAGATGGGTAAACAAACTGCGTTGAAATTGAATAAATTTTTAAGAGGTGAACAGATTGCACGCCATCATAAATATTAATTTTGGAGGATCTTATAATCCATCCTAGACACCAGTGTATATTTTGTACTCGGCAAAGATTTTTCCCGATGTACAACGACTTTTCGGGACCGTCTTTGTACATGTACAAAGACTTTTGGGAAGATAAAAATTGCAAAAAAGGTCTGAAATTCGCAAAAATTTTCGGCGCTCCGCGCCGAAATGAGTAATCGTGTGTTCCATATATCTTTATAATGGCAGAAATTCCATTTCAAAAGACAAAATATCAAATTTTTCGCGCCGATTTAAGACGATTCTTAGTGATTTTTGCCCTCAGAGACCCAGAAATTAGCTAAAATACGCTACCAATAGTCGAACAACTCTGTTATTACTACAATAAAATCGATACTGTACCATATTATAAAACCCAAAAATTTGTGTGTACAAAATGTACAAATAACTTTTAGAGACCATCTTTGTACATGTACAAACGAACCTTGTACAAAAAATACTGCTAGACACAAATTGAAAAAGACAAATTTTTTGATTGAAATTCGCGAGAAGCTAAATTATCCATCACAAAAGTGAAAATATGTGTTTTTCAACAGAAATAATGTAGTAAAAATCGTTAATTCAGAACAAGTGAGATCGGACGCTTTTTCCTATGACTCTAAGCAGACCGATATGTTTTGCATACAAAACAACATACATATGTTCATGTAACAGGGAGGATCGCCGATCACCCCATTCAAAGTTGGTCATCTCCCGAAGCAAGAAAATTTTTGACCCCAGTGTTAAGGAAAATTTTATTTTTTGGCTATTTTTGGGTATTTTTGGCCAAAAATTGGAGGTAATTTAAACCCCCACCCCCTCCCAAATAGCCAGGGACCCCCAACCGAAATTTCGAGCACGTACGTAAATAATAGGGCCGAAAATCAATAGTATTAACATTAATAGGTCGAATTAAATTTTCATTATTTATTAATATTGATCATTATTATTATATAATTCAATCGAACGCTGAGAACAAGCTTCAAAAATGCAATTAACATACGTTCACACTGTATGACATCCAGGTTGAATTGCTCTAAGGCTCCCGGGCTGACCTGCTTGACATCGACATCCATCAAAAATGCGGTCATACTATTAGATAAATATTTACAAGCTTGCATGCATATATGGCGAGCAAGTATGGGCTAAAAAACGGGTTGTAATCACTCAAAGATGCAGTCTTATGTATCTGCATAAGACACAAGAAAGATATTCGATTGAAGGAATAAAGGACATATGTAATGTACAACTAATATGTACTAAGGATGTTCCGATACCGCTTTTTTAAATGACTAATTTGGATTCTTTAAATTTTGAGATTAACCGCAAGATTTAGGCTTTTCCTTTTGTAGTCAGCGCAAATATGCAAATTTTATTTTCAATAAGTAGATAATTTGCAGACATGAACAGAAAAAACACACGATTGATGAAAGGATTCGTCGAAGAGCGGTGTTACAGCTTCAGGATGTATGTCTCTTCAATGCATAATATAATGAGTTCAGACTATTTTATTATTATTTTTAATTTTTTTATTATTATTATTTTACTGTATATATAATTATTATATAAAGATCAGATGTTTATCAATTTAAATTTTTTTCTACGCGCGATATATCTATTTATTGCGCGAAGGATTCCTAGAAACATCTATCGTAATGTCATATCTAGCCGAAAAATTGTAAGCATACTACTCCTTAGATGCAAGTCAGGGTAGTCAGGCCAGGGAAGGTTAAAATCGAGAATATGAGGCCAAAGAAGGCTTAAATTCGAGATTAATAGTGCAATAAGTGGTATTCATTAGATAAATTAGGTCGAAATCTCTTGGAATGGGCCAAAATAACTGGACATTGTCTTCACCCTTCTGTGAGGGTAAAACTCCTCTCACAACCCCTATGTGCATGTATTATGCACACTTAAAATAGTCTCGTTGACTATTGCAACATAACTAATGTATGTACATCTGTCCTTCAGGCCAACTTATATAATTACTTAACCTTGATAACATATAGGAATAAAATATCCAAAAGCATCGATCTACGAAAGAAATAAGTATTAGGCACTGATGCTATCATTCCGCCCTAAACTAAGAACTTTCCAAAACGATATGCATACGTCTATGTACTTAAGATATAATGTCAGATTACTCCAGACTAATCGTAGAAACTTATCGGTATTCAACGGACGATTTATTCAGTTTTTGAATAAGTTTCACAGAAATCGATATATTTCTTACGAAACAGAAAATGCTAAGAACTTACTGGTAAGTTCGTGAACGAAACAAATGTCGTACGCAGAAAGGCAATAAGGTCAGTGATATAGCCGCTAGCTCTTCCACTACTTGCGGGCAAATCCCAGGTATACTGAGCTACAAAATATTACAATCACCACTTGATAAAAAACTGATTTTAACCAATTTTTCACTATTATAAAATGAGATACATATATACATATGTACTCACACGCTTACAGGCTTTAGTATATACGGGAAGGCGCCCCTCCTCCATCGAAATGAAAGTAATTTTTGATTCTCATAAGGATCTCCAAAAGTTTAGAAATAGTTTATCAATATAATAAGTTGTATATTAAATAGGTGAATGATAGATTTGTTTTATAAGAGCATGAAACAATGTAAAAACTTTAGAAATTTTTCTTAGCCATTGTCTAAAGCTCGCAGAGAAAAGCTCAAAAATGCCTTTACTTTTGCCTATCTCATTATAATAAAACGCAGGTCAAGCAAAAATTTAAATTTTTTCATTATCAATGTTTATTGGAATCATGATTAATTGGGATGAATCCTCGATCATGAGCTCAAATATTTCCTTGCACTGTTTCATTTTTTCCCCAAAACCGGTTGACAGTCTCCAACTTCTGGATACATGGGGAATGGAGAAACCCTCAGATCCCCTATTTCTATGTGTGATGTACAGAAGTTCATAAATTCTGCGTCAGATGTACATATAATATTTAAGTGCGTATATTATGTACGTATGCAGATACACACACGTTCATAATTCAATGAAATTCATACCAACACTCAGTATTTCTTCGATTTTTTGTCGCATGGCTTCATCTATCCTTTCTTCAGCCTCACTTCTAGCATCCTAATAGCAATACAAATTCCAGGTATACCCACGTATATATAGGTATACAAAAATGACGAAGTCTTAAATTGAAAGTGCGATAGTTTAAATACTCGGGGAAAAGGGCACATTTTGTTCTAAGTTGAAACTATGAATACTGACAGACCGACAAAGTTTTTCACCTGAGCTATTCAGGCAACAAAATAATAAAATATTCGCAAACAAAATCACAACAATCAGGCACGTATCTCTGGGGGAATGGGGTTAGGGACCCCCAAAATTCAGAAGAATCGGAATTTTTAAACGTTATTTTGTGCTATTTTTGGGCTTAGTCCCCAAAAATTGGTGTTAGTTCCCCCAAAAATTTGTGTTGCCCCCCCAAATAGGACAGCCAGCTACGTGCCTGTTGACAATACTGGTAAAGAGCATTACTCTGAACATATCTCGCTTCAACTTTGACACATGACCGCTCGTCCCCGAAGACCTGAAAAAAATTGCTTTACGATCGTAAAACGGTAAAAGAGAAAAAATGAAGCTTAAAGCTATATATCTTCATAAACTAGATATCTTCATAAACTAGCAAAGATATCTTCATATACTAGCAATGAAAAATGCTACGATGGAACAAAAAAGGTAAATATACTTGAATTTCTTCATTGTTAGGAATGTAAAAGGAGTGGACTGGGGAAAATTTCCCTATATGCGCAGAAGCCACAGAAATGTGCTAAAGAGTTAGACTTCGCCTAAAAACGCAAAAATCGAAGTATATTCTGCAACCTATGCGCGTTTCTGCAGATTTTCCGTAGTAATTTCGATTACGATGGCGAGTATTTTAATTACTTTATTATGGAAGATTTATTGAATTTTTTGTGGTTTTTCATACAAACTATCGAGTTGGCCATGCAGGTGTAAAGTTTAAACTATTATCTTTTACGCCAGAGCATTGTGGAAGGTCAAGATTTCATTAAATAAATAATACATTGATTATTTAATAGTCATGAAAGTGTCTTCTATGCTCTTTTGCGGAACACTTAAATATGCTTTGTGACTACACCCTCATTTTTCACAGGCCGCAGAATATACTTCAATTTTTGCGTTGTTTAAGGGAGGTCTAACTGTTTAGGACATTCCTATGGCTTCTGGGCATATAGGGAAATTTTCCCTAGTCCCCTCCTTTTACATCATTAACAATGAAGAAATTCAAGTATATTTACCCTTTTTGTTCCATCGGAGCATTTTCCCTTGCTAGTTCCCTTCTTTTTATAGAATATTTTAGGCCATATATCTATTGGTGGGCAGCGCCGAAATTTTGGGGAGGTGCAAGTAGCTGAAGGAATTTCTTTTTTTGTCTCGAACCCTTTACACTAAAATGATCACAGATCAAGAAATATTGCATTGAAAGAGAAAAATTTTTTACCTATTTAGATATTGTAGCCCTCTACAAAAGCAATTGGACTGCACAGAAACCAAAATTGAGTTAAATAAGCTTCAGGACACGCTAACAGTACAAAACCCGTATACTTTACACTTTTGTGTAAGGACCATTGAATGTAAAGAAATTTTAAGTTCAGATTCGTAATCTACAACTCAGGGGCAACATTTTTTAAAGACAATTGGCCCTCCGCAAATTGTTTTATACCCAATGCTCTAAGCGGAAAAGTGCTCCTCAGTGTAAACTTTACACTTGTGCTAATAACGCAATATTGGTTGTATAGAAACAAAATAAACTAGGATCTGTACGCTAAGGTCAGGGCACATTTTAAGCATAATTAGCATGTTCCGCCTATTTAGCGGAGTAGCTGAAGAAATTTCGTTTTTCGTCTCGAACCCTTCACACTTAAACGATCACAGATCAAGAAATATTGCGTTGAAAGAGAAAAAATTGGTCATTTAGATATTGTAACCCTCTACATTATAAAACCAATTGGACTGCACAGAAACCAAAATTGAGTTAGATGAGCTGAAAATACGCAAAGAGTCAAAAATCCGCATACTTTTACATTTTTGTGTAACAACCATTGAGTGTAAAGAAATTTTAAGGTCAGATTCGTGATCTACAGCTCGGGGGCAACATTCTTTAAAACAAATTGGCCCTCCGCAAATTATTTGATTTTTCGGTTAACACTTTACCTATTCATTGCTATTTCGGTATTGAGTGTAAACAAAAAGAAACCAATGGTACATCGAGTTTTTTAATTATCTATCTTTTTAAAAAAACCGCACCTACCAGGTGTGTGCCGTTGTTGCTGTGAGAGGGGGGCACAAAATTCGCACTCGCTGCGATAAACATATAAGAAAAAAGGTGGCCAAGTATATTATACATAGGTAGCGCTATCGCGCTACCTATGATATATTGCGCAAGGAGTCTTAAGCTTAACCATGAATTATCCCGAGTGAAACAAATCAACATTAATTCAAGCATCAATAGAATTTAGAGTTAGAAATTTACACGTACGTTTATACAAGTAGATTATTTTATGCGCAAAAATACAATTATTAAGCAAGTCATTTGTTTTTAGATCAATCGATGGCAATTTTTAAGACGAGATAACCTTTGATTATGTACGTGTCAAAATTTGAGATACAATTATTTAATTAAATACATAATAAAAACTAAAGAATTCTATTTGTTCAGAAACAATTTGAGTTTTTATCGATGAATAAGGAACAAAATGGGCAAGAAGACAGAAAAGTATGACACTGAATGAGACAATAAACATGAACATCGCCTGCTATGTCATTTATAGTGATCATATCCATGTTATTGAGGGTTGTTGGACGGATTTTCATACCCAGAACACGGTTATTTAGTATTCGGCAATAGATTTTCCCGATCTTCAAAGACTTTTTGGGACGCCTTGTACATGTACAAAAATTTTTGGAAAGACAAAACTGAAAAAGGTCTGAAATTCCCGAAAATTTTCGACGCTTCGCCCTAAAATGAGTAATTTTCCGTCCTATTGTATCTTTATAATGGCAAAATTTGCATTTAGAATGGAGAAATTACATATAATTTGGCGCTTCGCTCCGTTTTGAGACAATTTTTAGTAACTTTTACGTCAGAAACCCAGAAATTAGCTAAAATACACTACCAATGCATATACTAAATGTAGACTTTTAGCGACCAACTTTGTACATGTACAAAAAGACCTTGTACAAAAAAAAACACTGACCCAGAATGGCCGCTGAGCGCTGAGTCCGTAAAATTATCAACTTTTTAAAACCCCACGAAAGCCAAGTTATATTATTTTTTAGCGATTTGTGGCTCGAAATGCCATTTTCATCGGCGCTCCGCAAGGAATAATCATTTTTGAATACATTTTACTCAGCTTCACTAAGGTAAACCCACTGATTTAAGCCCAAAAGTAATTTTGAAAAACATTGTCGAAAAGACTTTTCCAAAATCCTGATGCTGTAATTTTCTAGAAGCCGTGAAAAATTTCCTTTAATGCTTCATATTACAGCCAATCAATCGGGTAGACTCTAGACCCGCTAACGAAGGGTAAATAATCGTTCCTTTTTCAAATGCAATTTAACTTAATTATTATTAGTATGCGACTAGTGACATTTTTCGATTATTTTCTTCTGAAATGCACTACTTGCATACCCGTTCAAACTGGAAATAAAATGCTCAAGAGGCTCGCAGCTCTTCTCCAAATATCCCATATTGATTGTAATTTGAATCAGCTGCACTAAGGAAGACGACTTCATCTCTTCAATTAAATATTGTTTCAAATGGCCACTAAATCTTTCGAATAGCAAATTCGTTCCTCGTCTAACGGTTTCTTCAACATCATTTTGACTAAACCATATATAAGAACACTACTATTCTCTTCTCAATACAAAAATTAGATTTTTCTACTCTATTTATGCATTAACGGGTACATAACAACTGAAGATTTTGAGGAATACAAGAAATAAAAAGCTTTACTTTAGACAAGTAAATACATACAATTACATTAGAAAACAAGAATAAAGTAAAACAAACACTAAAAATTATGTGCTTCAAGAAAATACGAAATAAACATAAAACACCTTAAAGTGGGATACCTTAATCTTTAAGCTGTTTTTTGAGTACCTATGCATGTTTCTTTAGGGCCACTGACATTCGATAAAATTACACGGTCTAAACATTTTACTTTAAGAGACTTATCCCTAAATAAGTTTTTACTTCAATTTTCCAGTCAAACAGGACACTGTAATAATATTAATTCGATTCAGCATGATTTTTAATAAATAAATTATCGTATGAAACAATCAGACAGAGTAATTCTATCGCAATTCCATCGTTTTTTGCCAAGTGCATAAAAGTTCACCAACGGAAATGAAACGAATCGGATAAAGCTAGCGAAATTGCTAGCAAACGCACTAGAATTTTATTGTGTGGATGATTTCATATTATAACTTTAAATCTGGGCGATACGTGAAAAACCAAACTAACGGGCATAGGGTCACTTAGTAAGGGTCAAGTGACTTGACCCTGGCGGCTGAGCGACCTCGCAATCCTCAGTGAAAAGCGGACCAACTTCGCAAGAGTTTAGAAAATTTTCTGGGGAAAATGAATCAAAATGAAGGCCAAAAATAGATGATTGAAAATTTTCTTCGAAACCGCTTGAAATTGACCAGAAACTGTGCATAGAATAACGTAGTTTTAACGATATTCCGCCATTAATACCAGTTTTTGAGGTCATTTTGGCTAAAAAATCAATTTTTCACCCCTCAGAGAGATCACGCTCTGCATCTATGGCCATGACCATGACCCTGAAAAAACTGAGCGTGCCCAGCCCATGTATGAAACTAAATAACCAGCCAGTGCTCACCTCATTTTTAGATTGTCCATAAATTTAATGCAGCCCAATATGTAATCTTTGACTTCCTCAAAAACCTTTGGTACAAATTCCGAAAAAGGAAACTGCACTGGAAAGATAGCCGACTGGTTATCATTCGCAGACTGATGAACATAATCGATTTGGTCGACACCGGTGGCTTTTTCATCAGAATATGTATAATCATCGCGTTGTGGCGTTACTTTTCTTGCCAACGGAAACCTAAAAGCAAAAAAGTCCAAGAGTGATTAAGAAAATTAATTTAAATCGGATGTTACGTCATCTCCAGCATTTACCACGATTATCAAAATTCAACTTGCTGAATAGACAAAAATTTCTACTTCATCTAACAATCAGAGCAAGTATGTACATATATGTATATACAGGGTGAGTCACCTAACTATCCGTAGTGTAATTTGGTCATAACTTCTTTAATATTGGTCCAGATTACAACACGTCCAATAGCATTGTAAATCGTCAAGTTTCAATAACATTGGACTATTACAACTGTTGCAATAACAATTTTAGTGACTGCTGTTTTCTAAGCTGTTTTTTTGTTCCTCTGACTCTTTAAAATCCATTATTTTTTCGAATTTTGTTTCATCTCATGCTTTTTACTTCTCTAGACAATCATCTTGTCTCTATTAGTCATTAAATTATCACTTCGTTCAATTTTGCTAAATAATGTCGTGAATGAAAATGAAAAGATTAAGGAAGTTATGAGAATGAAGACAATGTTGGAATATAAAGAACGGCTTCAGCATATGATTGATTAGATGAGTGGTCACGTAGAAGTAGTGTAATGTTTGATCAATTTGTTTGTTTCGAATAAAACTTTGTAACTAAGTTTGCTATTGGACAGCCTACCTTTTGCCAAATTTTCATCAAGTTTGGAAACTTATTGAGGAAGTTATGACAGAATAACACTACGGACACTACGGATAGTTAGGTGACTCACCCTGTACATACGCACATAAGTAAAACATGATATGCATATTTTACAAGATTCTGTATGTATCATATATACAACACGATGAGCTTATACACCTATCAATAATCCTTATTATAATGAAGACCAAAATTCCAATTCAAACCAGCATCAGACAAAAAATTTGGTTGGTTGATTTAATGCTCGATTGGTTAACTGGACAAAGGCCAGACTAAGGACCACACCTGGGAAATAGCCTGTTTCTACCCGTCCATAGGACGGAGATACCCAAAAGTTGAACGGGGAGGAGAGGACTTTTCAACAGGGATGTTTTGTACAGTGAAGCCTGAGAATCCCACTTTTGGACCTGGGCAACAACTTTTTGGACCAGGCGGCGGGCAAACCCATTTTTGGACAACCAGGAAAACCAATTTTTGAAGCTGGACAGCTATAAGCTTCAAGCTGGAAATTGGACAACAACTTTTGAACCAGCACAGCCACTTTTAATTTGGAAGGCTGGACGAGAAGAATCCTTGACTATTGCCCAGATACGATACCGAAGCAAATACGCAACCTAAGCATTCTCCTCACCTACGTACATATATCAAGTTCTAACAATTTGAAAATTAGTTTTTTGCATCGATAACACAGCAACCAAAAATTTTCGATTGCTTAAACATATGTACGTATTTATGTACAAGAATGCATATAGGGACTTGGATAGGAAGACACAGAAACTAGAAATCGTTTCAATACTATGCACTAATTTCCAACCGAAACAACAATACTCCAGACCAGTGTTTTTTTTTGTACAAGGTCCGTTTGTACATGTACAAAGATGGTACCTAAAAGTCTTTGCAGATTTCGTACACACAAATTTTTGGGTACTATAATACGGTACAGTAGCGATTTTAGTGTGGCAAAAACAGAGTTGTTCGACCTTTGGTTACGTATTTTAGCAATTTCTAGGTTTCTGAGGGCAAAAATCAGTAATAATCGTCTCAAAACGGCGCGAAGCGCCAAAAAATTTGACATTTTTCCTTTCAAAATGCAATTTCTGAAATTATAAAGATATATAGAACACACAATTGCTCATTTTCGGCGCGGAGCGCCGAGAATTTTGGCGAATTTCGAACCTTTTTTGCAGTTTTCGTCTTCCAAAAAATCTTTGTACATGTACAAAGACGGTCCCCAAAAGCCTTTGTACATCGCGAAAAATCTTTGCCGAATACAAAAAAACCGTGCTCCAGACTCAAATAAAGGCCAATTTTTCAATTTGAACGGAAAAATAATCGCTTAGTTATGGGTTAAAAACCGAGAAAAATGTGCGATTTATTTCCAAATGAAAAAATTAAAACAGCTAATAATGTTATAGTGCTGGCCTCTAAAAAAACCAGTCGATTTGTAACCTGAAAAAAACAACCCCTTTTTCCATAACCAAAAGGAGATGACTGATATTATACTAGCGAGCAAACTATGCCGTGAGGATTACAACTGACCCCTGATCTCTTTCCGGATCATTCAGGAACTTGAGATGTAAATTTGTCGAAAAGTTCCAAAAAATTGCCGTTTTTGTGATTTTTTAAAGCATTTTCGAGGGTCAGTATTTCCAACCGTATTCATATTTGCTGGAATCTTTTATGTTTTCACGTTAGACTCCCTTGCAGACTGATGTCAGAAAAAAAATTATTGTCCTATCCTATGTCATCCACATAACTACAGTATACCTTTAAAGTCAAACCTAGAAAAAACCAGTTGTAACCTAAAACAAAGCAGCGCCAATTTTTACAAAACTTAGCAGGAAAATTACATGATGCCTGATATTTATTTTTCACCAAAAATGGGAATCACCCCAAAAACTGCCAAAACAGTTCGATTGTAACCTAAACAAAGACCAATGCTGAGTATACGTTGCCATGACAACGAAATTACTTTTCATCAAGTTGCATAATTTTGCACTGATTTCTTGCAGAAAATGTAGGAGAGACTTACCTAGAGTTGTTTTTATCCCTTGAAGACTTTATTTGTGAAATTTGCATATAGAACTTTCAATAAAATTCAGAAAAAATTATTGATTTTTATATGAATGTGATAAAATGAACGGAAATATCGGAAAAAATGAATTCAAAAAAATATGATCATGTAAGGTCAACTAACTAATTTACGCTGCAAGCCACGCACTTCGCATAACATTTTAAGGGTGGTTTTTTAGTTCCCATGGTTTTTTACCTCTCAAATGGAATTTGCTGGTTCTTTAATTTTGACTTTGATCGACTTTTTTCTCCAAGACTAAAGGGATCTATGAAATCAACTAAGTGGCGAAAGATGGAGCATCGACGAGAGATTGCTCTGATTATATAAGTTTGTAGACTGGGGTGCTTGCGCAATGAATATATGCAAAAAACATGAAAGTGGTTTTTTCTAGAGGCCATGACTATACGTGAAAAAGAGAAAAATCTCTAAATGAAAAATCTTCATTTTTTTCAGAAACCTTTGTACACAAATAACTATATACAGAGTCGATTATGAAAATTGAAAAAACTTACGCAACAAAAGGGTAGTACGTACGTATGAACACAGCAATTAAAGGCCCAAAAAATTTAAATGAATAAAATTAGATCACAACAGCTTTTCTGAAGATTATTTTTGTATGTAGCCAATTTATGCTAAAAAATGCTCCTCACACCATGTAAAGAGTTTCGCGAAGCAGACTGAGAGGCGATGGATCACAGCAACATAATGCATTTACCACGTAATGCGCAGGCAAATAAGACAAACCTTTCAAACAGATCATTCATCTCCTTATCATTTTCAACAACCAATGGGCAATAACCGTCTTCCAGTAGAACTTCATCGAATTTAGCGCAATGTTTGCTCATTAAAATTTCGTTGTATTGTTCTCGAAAATTTTGCAAGATTTTGTATAATGTACCGATTTGAAACCCGTAACTCTAAAAATTAACATTCAATTGAGTTTAATGTTCGAAATACACGCTTTAATGCAACGCTGGCAGTTCGCAAAACCATGGTCAGGTAGATATACATACATCGGATGTCAATTTGACGTACAATAAAACAGCGCAAATGAGTTTAAAGAGCAGCTCTTCTGCTGACAATCTGTCATGAATGCACACGGTCAAAAGTTCTGGGAGGGGATAAACCGTGTTTCCTGAGGGAAGGGTATAAATGATTAATCTTTATGTTAATTATGGCGCTAAAATGATGAGTTTATGCAGATTTTTTAAAGATATTTTTGTTGCTTCTTATCCCCTCCCCCGTCACAACCCGTAAAATGCTTTAATTCGTTGTATTTTTTCTTAATGAATATTTGTGATTAAGTTTGCATAAAAACAAATGATAATAAGAACGATTGAATGCCTTGGACTATCAATGGACTGGATAATGGACAAAAAGTGTCTGAATGAATAAATGGATAGAGCACTACTCGAAAAATACTTCAGATTATACTGCTGGGCGTCGTTTGGCCCTTTCATAATTCCAACAATAGGTTTTGGTCCGCAAATGGCCTGAGGGGGTATGCTTTTCAAAAATTGTGGTAAAGGGATAACCCCCAGTGTGCATGTGTGCAATCTGTGGTCCACAACTCATACAGATTCTAGATTTACCAGCAGCTTATTAATTTTTATATGATTTCAAAAATTCAAAGAAATTAAATAATTAAAATAAACCTAAATTATAAATCATAAGTACTATAAATTGCTATAATCAAAACAAATATACTTTATTTCATTTCATATTTTACATATTCACAAACTTTTGCACTTGGCAAACCTAATATCAGCATTTCGGTATGGCCGCATAATGTTGTCACTCTACCTTTTATTTAAATTGATAACTATTTGTATTTTTCTGTCATAGCGTACAATCAATATATTTGTAAGCAGATTAAATCGATTGATTGTATCAATCTAACAATGTAAATACATATAAGATTAAACCGGGAGAATAAATATACGTAGAGCGAAACTGGTTATAAATAAGCAGCATTTTTGGCACCTGTTGGATGATAAACCTTACCTTCATAGTATTAGCGAATAAAATGATTAAGTTTTTGATTTCAAGCATCACATAAGCGTCGGTGCACTGGCCCTAAAACAAAAAATCATAGCCTATTTCGAACCGGAAGAGGGCAGAGACAGGTTTTTTACAAAATGATTATTTAAGGTTTTTTCAACATGTGACGCAGCTATTTCCCACAACTCGTCCCTGTACGCCCTTGTAACAAGACCACTGGCTGTATTCATTATGTGATCTTCGACGACAAAAAATCTAAAAATGAGTTGAAAGATTGAAAATATTCAGCTAAGATTTCGATGCTTTGAAGCTCTGAAACAGCAATAGTTAGAGCAAAAAACCGGAGCGGATATTTCATTGAAAAAGAGACACTCATTTTTCACAAACAAAGTATAAAAAATACATAATCAGATACACAAAAAATAACGCAACTATATTGTAACTAGAGGCGCATGGGTAGCTATCTTTAGTCACATATAATGGGGATAACCCATCCAAAGTTGGTCTCTTCCCCTCCCACCGAAGTCAGAAAATTTTTGCCCCTCCCCGATTTTAGGAAAAAATTGCATTTTCGACCATTTTTAAGTGCTTTTGCTATTTTTGACCAAAAATTGAGTCATTTACCCCCCATCAAAGTGGCCGGGGACCACAAAAGAGCATGGGGGTGAGGGGGGTATTACTCCACCTGAGCTTTGAAAAACTGATAGCTATACAGCGATGGCCGAAATCCATTGCTATACAGCCTTTTTTGGCTCAAAAATTAGCTATATCGCCTTTTGGGATCTAGTCTTTTTTGAGCTTAGAAATGCTATGTAGTTGTCTTTTCTGCGTTTTAAAAGGATATATAGCTATTTCATCGACTCCAAAGAACGAAAAATACATAAATCTACTTGTAGATTTTATAAAGCATTTTTTGCAAAAAATTCAATTTTTTCCATTTTCGGCTCTATTTTTGCCTTACTACACCCAAATAATTTTTAAATTTCTTCTCTTGAAAAGTCTAAAGACCAGGCATACACGTGGGGAAGTTGAAATTTCGATCATACACATAATACTAGGTGCAGAGTAAATTTTTGAGATTTTGTAATAAAAAGATGCCCATTTTCTTCATCCCCTCCGCATTATCTCACCTTTCCAAAAAATTTTTGGCCCTAAGAAGAGGTCCTGAGTACAACATAAAGAAACATACGTCGTGCCTGAGTACAAAATAAAGATACAATATGCACAGAGGGTCGTATTTAAGGGAGGGGGGGCGGCCGTCCCCCTTGGCCGGAAAAATTTTGAAAGGTAAGATAATGCACGGAAAGATGGAAAAATCGCATGTCTTTGGTGTATGTAAAATCTTAAAATTTCGGATGGTAAGTATTTTAAATAATTTTTATCTAAGAGCAACCAAAAAATGACAGTTTTTTATCCTTTTAAGTGATAAAATTTCGAATTTTATGAGCTTAATGGATAGAGCATGTCTAAAAACGTCAAAAAATACGGTTTTTCCGAGCTATCCCGACGAATTCTCCGATGTATTAACCAATTTATGCTGGGTCGCCCCCGGCCGGATCCTGGATACGGGCCTGTATGCGAATATACCTAAAGACTACAAAAAAACGGTGAGAGTAAAACACTGTTTCTTTCCGAAGTGAAAAAATATTAAGATCCTAAACATATAAGGAGCAAAAGACAATAATTCTTACCCGACGACTTCGTGAAAATAATTCGTGAAGACTTCGAGGTTATTGCTCTAAAAAATTCATCTTGAATAGCGACATTTTTTATTATTAAAAAAATTCGAGCTAGTTTCATGGCGAAAATGACAGTTTTAAGAATATGATGTATGTGAGTACTAATACACAGAGTTGGGAGGAAGAATCCAGAATGTGGACTTTTTAGATTCGTAACGATAATCATCTCAATCGTCGAATTTTTCGCAAAGTAAGACACCGTCTACAAAAATCATTCGAAAATAATTAAAACTTGGAACCTCTTGCAGATTAAAGGAACCAAAATTCCCTGTAAGGTGCTCATACCATACACGTAAGAAGGGGTTAGGGTATCCTCCCACCCCATCGCACAAAGTCAGAAAATTTTTGACCCACATCCCGATTTTCATTAAGAAACATGCGTTTTTTGGCCGTTTTTAGATCTTTTTTGTCAGTTTTTGACCAAAAACTGAACATCATTCACATAAGTGCACAAGGTCAGGAACGGCATGAGGGGAAGGAGATTAAACCCGAAAATCCAAAACAGTAAATGTAGTGTTCACGATTTTTTTGCCGTTTAAACGATAAAAATGGTCAAAATAGCCTTTAAAAGGTTTTTTCGTGGTAATATCGCATTACTAAAGCATTTTTAGTCCATTTTGACTGCATTACATCACTTTTAACTCTAAAAAATGCGAAAATTGATCAATTTTGCGCGCTTTTTTGAGTAAAAAGTTCATAAAGATACTAATCCCAGCGCGAAGCGCCGGAAAAATTTCGACATTTTTACTGCTTTTAACCTCGAAATCGCCGGACAGTATCTGTCCGGCTGATCCTCAGGGGGTAACCCCTCACCCTCTATGTGCATGTGTGGTCAATCGCCTCCCTGAAAATAGCCAGGGAACCCTGCCCAAAATTTCGAAAAGTTTAAGCCATAAAATTCATACGAAGTTGATCATAATTAGCAAGGTTATGGTGGTCAGAGAGGGTGAAATCCAGGAACGTTCAAACATGTAATGGCGATGGAAACTTGCGTTTTCCCTTCCTTAAAATGTCATTGTGACCTTTCTATAGTCTCTCAAAAGCAATTGCTTAAAATTCTATTTAGAAACACATTTTTCGCATAAAATCGCTGCTTTCGATCCAATTTTATACTATGTATTAATTCAATAAGCGTGATAGCTGATTGACTAGAAATTGATAACTTTTCATAAAGGCTAGCAGACATACACGTGTGGAGGGGTTAAGGGGTCCAGAACTCAGGATTAGAAAAATCAGAAATTTTCCAGGGAAAATAAAGTAAAATGAAGGCCAAAGTTGGATGAGAATTGAACATTTTCGTCAAAAGAGCTTTAAATTGATTAGAAACTGTGTGATAACGTAGTTTTAACGCTATTTTAGCGCTTATACCAATTTTTGAGGTCATTTTGGCCCAGAAAAGTTTAATTTTTGACCCCCTTCCTCATAACGGCTGAACCCCGTCCAGATCGGCCATGCTGTACGGCTATAAGCGCTAATTTTTCTGGCACTTGACTGACCAACTTTAGCTGAAAAGTTGAACAGTTGAGTGGAGTTCTATATAACGTGCTCGAAATCCTCCTAGCAACACCTTACACTATTTCGTAAATCGCCTGATGTTATCCGATTTTTCAAAAGTTTTAGGGAGATTAGGGGTCTCCACCCCTTTAGAAAGGCTTCAACCAACCCCCCATAAATTTGTTCACCTCCACCATACATGCACATAGGGGGAGGTTAAGGGGGTATTAACCCCCCCGCTGAAGGGTCAGCCAGACAGGAAGTGTCCGGCGGTTTTGAGCGGACGGAACGTTTTTTTAAAATTATTTCTGAGTGAGGACAAAAGCAGTACAAATGTCAAAATTTTTCCGGCGCTTCGCACCCAAAAAGCGGCTAAAATTGATCAATTTGTGTATTTTTTAGTCTTAAAAGTGATATAATGCAGTGACTAAAAATGCTTAAAAAATGTGAAATTACCACGAAAAGACGTTCTATAGACTATTTTTACCATTTTAGTCGTTTAAACAACAAAACATTCGCGGACCTTAAATTTACTGTTTTGGATTTCTGAGAGTTTACCCCCTCCTATCCCTTACCGACTCTGACCTTGTGCACCTATGACCCCAAAGGATTTTTGATTTCCCAAAAAATGTATAAAAAAGTGTTTTTAAACGCCTTTAACGATCTTTCGGCTCAAAAGTGTTTAATTTTCAGCGTCATAAGCTCAGCTTTTGACTATATTTTGATCAATTTACTCGATTTTTTCACATTTTTTTGAAATTGTTGAAATTTTTTATTCTCATAACAGAAAAACCTCTAACTGATAAGTCATAATGCCTTACCGATATTCTTTCAGGAGCTTTCAGCAGAACTGATGCTTGCTCACGGCGTTGCTTCCGATAATAGCTTTCAAAGGAATCCTTGTCGTTCTAAAATTCACAGTGAAAAAAATAAGTAGCATAGAGCATTTACATTAAATGATCTTGGAGAAAGGTTTAGGGGTTTCCTTAAACCTCCAGAATTTGTGATTTTCGGAAAGATTTAAAGAAAAGGTGCTGTTTTAAGCGTTTTAGTTATCTGATTGCTCAAAAGTCATTTTTTGACTATATTTTATTCAATTTACTCAAATTTTTTGATATTTTAAAATTTTTTGTTCACGTTTTAAAAATAGAGCATTGTCAGAAACGCCGAAAAATGATGTGTTTGACGCGTATCTGACCGTTTTTAGCCCAAAAAAAACACTTTTGGAAAAGTACATATATGTATTTAAATCTGTTGCATGCAAAACGTGTTTACATAGGTGCAACTGCAATATAAACTGACTAAATATGATTGAACAAGGTTGATTACATAACAAGATCTTCATCGCAGGAATTAGTCGAGCATTTTATAAGCAATCACTTTATTATTATTATTATTATTATTATTATTATTATTATTATTATTATTATTATTATTATTATTATTATTATTATTATTATTCTTCTTGTTATTATTATTATTATTATTATTATTATTATTATTATTATTATTATTATCAATATTATTATTATTAATGTTATTATTCTTACGTATTATTATTACTACTATTATTATTACGTCAATAAGATCATAATATTATCAGGTTAAGCTAAAGAAGTAAAAAATGCGAAGAAAACATGAAAGTTCATGTGGAGCTAACGTTATTACAATACAATAAGACAGTAAGTAAATTGAAACGAAACGCACAGAGTCTAATTTTTAAAGTTGGCTTACCAGAACACCAAAGATCAGACAGCATTTGTAAACCGGCGAGAAATCAATCATATCCTGAGCACTGAATTCCTGAAAAATAAATAAATACGATTCACTACAAAGCAAATAAAAATTGTTGATATTTTCAGGACCAATAAGCTCCTAAATTTTTAAGAAACGTAGTTTTGTCAATATCAAGAATTTTTCAATGCATATATACATGGGCAAGGTTTTTCAGGGTCAAATGACTTCCCTGGAACTTGCAAGGTTGGTTATGACCATAGATGCAGAGCATGGTCGATCTGGGGAGGGGAGGGGTGGAAAATTGAACTTTTTTGGGCCAATGACCACTAAAACTGGTATAAATGCTAAAATAGCGTAAAACTACGTTATTCCAGAGTTTGTGGTCAATTTCAAGCACATTTGAAGAAAAATATTAATTTGAATCAATTCTTGACCTCCATTTCGCGTCATTTTCCCAGAAAAATTTCGAAATTCTTGCGGGGTCGGTCCGGTTTCCCCTGCAAGGTTGCGGGGTTGCTCAGTCGTCAAGGTTAAGTATCTTGACCCTGAATTGACCCTGTGCCCATGTAAGATGTATACACATGTCAATCGCTTGAGTACGTAACGTTTACATAATACAGACGTACTCATATGTATCTAAATATAAAAAATGCAGAATTGTAAAAAACACGAATCTCCTTCTAGTTTATCGTTCGCTAGTGTGTAGCGAGCGGGCGATATTTTTAAAAAAATTTTATCTTTTAGTGCTGAGGCTAGCTTCGTTTGGCAACTGAAGTCATTGAATTATGACAAGGATTTTAAACAAGTAAATACTCGTACATTATTACACTGTTTGTAGTTTGTAAAAAATATGTACATACATCATAATTAGCGCGCTAGCACGCACCTATAATATACTTGCATACCTCTAACACCTGGGCACCCCTTACAGCAGCATTGGGGCACTTCTGTATTGTGCGACATTTTTTAAAAGATAGATAATAAAAAACTCAAATTACATTTTTTAATTTTTTATCTACACTTCTAGCCGTGGTGTAAAGAGCGTTGCACTACGACTCAAGGGCTACTTTCGACTTACCAGCGAAGTTTTTTACACTCAATACAGAGTTAGATCTAGGAGTTTAAACTTTACACTCTAGTGGACAGTGTAAAAAACAGATTTTGTCTATGATTTCTCCGCCAGCTTGTCCGATTATAAGTCGGGATAAATTGAATAGAATAAAAATAAAATACGTTTTAAGGGCTACACGTCGCAGCAAAGCGCGTTTAAAAACACAATATTGAGTTACTTATGGAGGTGTCAAGTTCGAAATCACTGGCGTAACATAGGGCAAAAAGACGTTCTCTTCCCCTTTTTTGATTGGACTACGATTTAAAGGCTACAAAATGGCCCAAACCGGAGTTCTTTACACTCAATGGGGAGTTAGGTTCAGATTTTTAAAGTTTACAATGTGGTAGATTGTTAGAAATATGTTTTTGGCCCTTCTTTTGTTCGCCATTTTCTCTGTTTAGAAGTCGGTATAAGTCGAATACAATAAAGATAAAGTACTTTCGAAGGGGTACACGTCACAGCAAATCGCGTTTATTTACATCAATATTTAGCATTTTCGGGAGTTGTAAAGTCAGAAACTGGGGTGTTAAACGTGTTTCCGTCTTGTTTTTTTCTGGCAAATCCTTCGATTATGAGTCTGGACATGATCTCAGGTCTAAAAATCTACCAGAAATCGAACGTGATATGATAGTAAGGCATATTTGTTTACACTCAACAGTGGTGTAAAGTGGCTTACATCTAATATTTATTCGTCTCCAGGCCATTGTAGAGACTTAATTTTTTCATAAATATTGATAGTAATATCAGAGTAATATCAGAATTACAAATCCGACTGAAACCTTCTCAACACTTGGCGATTGTGTAAAATGTACACTACAAATTAAATTTATTTCTAGAGCTTTGAGGAAGCTTAATTTATTAAAAATGTTTTACGTGACGTTAGAATCACGAATCTGATTGTTAGTTTTCTCTACACCCAGTCGTTGTGTTAAGTTTGCACTATTCCTTTATTCTCAATAAGTAAGGTTTACAATACAAATTTACATATATTACTCCAAGAGCGTTGCAAAACGTGACTGTTCCTCAAAATATGTTCCGTAAGGCCAGGATTACGAATCTGAAAAAGCTCCAACGTATATGACTAAAGTCGCAAAAAACTGTTAAAAATCAGACTTTCTCTAACCAACGCAAAAATAGAAGTTTGTATATTCTGCTAACTCTGAAAAATGTAACATTCTTGAAATCATTTTCAATGTTTTAAATAAGATTGTATAAGCATGATCTAAAACGTATACTTTTTATAAATTGCTTGAAAGCTGCAACGCTGACTTGCTTCGTATTGCGATTAATATAAAACTAATTGCAATTGTATTTAAGAGTTTCATATTGTTATCATGAACTATATAGCAAGCAAACCTGGCGTCAATTGATTAGTGCAAACAATCGTTGCGGGCATGCAAGCGTAGCTACATGTGGTCTGTTTCATGTAAGCTTACGCGTTTCCTGCTGCTTTAAACCAACAATTTCTTTGATTGTCTTGAATGCATCGATGCTTGCTTTTTCATTCAATTGACTTACAAAGTCGTTACTACTTTATTCCAGTCTACTTGCTGCGTTTTCAATCGTTTTTTGGTTAAAAAGTTTATTTCAGTCTGCAGGCTGCAGGATATACTGCGATTTTTCGCTTTGGTTAAAGTCGGATTTTCCCCCTCCGTTTACATCCTTAATAATCCGTAATCCCAAGTAAATTTGTCTTTTTTTGTTCAATCGGAGCATTTTGCCTTGCTATACATACATAAATACAGACCGTATTTAAGGGGAGGGGTGATGGGGGGGCGGCCCCCCTTGGCCGGAAAAAATTTTGAAAGGTAAGATAATGCATGGAAAGATGGAAAAATCGCATGCCCCTGTCGCAAAATTTTCAAATTTTCGGTGCTGGCGCCGGATATTAAGTATTTTCTATAATTTTTGCCCAAGTGCGACCGAAAAATGACACTCTTAGGCTTGAGAGTAAAGAATTTTTTTCAAAAAAGTTCGAATTTTATGATCTTAATGGATAGAGCATGTCGTTAAAACGTCAAAAAATGCTATTTTTTAGGTATCCTGACCAATTTTTTCTAGATTTAGACCAACTTATGCTGGGTCCGCTCCCCCTTGGTCGGATCCTCGATACGGGCCTGCATACATACATGTTTGCGTATTGAATATATACAATTATCATACATAATACATAATAAAAAATATACCGAATATATACATATCTTATTTTATGACTTTAGATTGAGATCAGGCAGTGCATACCTCTTCTTCGACCGAATTAAGCCTTGTGGAACGAGCGGTTGATGCAACGTTTTTTTCCTGGTCTGTCGAATCAGCGGCGACAACAGTGCTTAATAAGACATCTAACTGTGCAGAACGACGTCTAAAAGGCAAAGCGGCTGCCCCCCTTGCGTTGTACAATTCATTGGCCTGCAAGACGAAATTACATACATATAGACTGTAATTATAATGTAACGCATTCACAAAAATACTTAGAGAATAAAACGATGAATTAATAGGTAATATAGTCAAAGAGAAATTATACATATTCAGCAATTATAATACTGAAATTATATTTTATTAATTTATTATTATATTCAAATTAAATTAAATTTTATCAATACGGATGTACCATCTGGGACCATGCTTTAGCGTATGATATATCCGAATCAGACAGGTAACAGGGAGACGGAGGATCCCCCACCCCACCCAAAGTCGGTCGTCCCCAATCCTCCCCAAATCAGAAAATTTTTGACCCCCGATTTTCAGCGAATACGTGCTTTTTTGTCCATTTTTATGTGCTTTTTTGCCATTTTTGGTTAAAAACCAAAGGCCATTCCCGCCCCCCCCTAAATGGTTGGGGACACTCAACCGAAATTTCGAGCGCTTTTATATGTATAATCCAAGCCGAGTGTAAACTACAACCAAATGTAAACTACAACCAAATCCAACTTTATTCAGCATTCGGCAATAGACTAATCCAAGCCAAGTGTAAACTACAACCTAATGTAAACTACAACCAAATTCAATCCAAGCCGAGTGTAAACTACAACCAAATGTAAACTACAACCAAATTCAACTTTATTCAGCATTCGGCAATAGACTGCGCAGCTCTACGTTTTTAGCGAAACTAGCAAAAGGCCATGCACTAGAGCCGAATTAGCCGTATATTACGAGGAGTGCATTAATATGAATGTTGAATTACATTTTATACTAATTGCGTCGTGATTGACCGAGGCTTATGTGAGCAAGCTTGTTACTAGGAAAATGTTATATCCGGACTGGACTATATATACTTACTCAATGACCGGACTGCAAATGCAGCTTATTAGCTAATAAGAGTACAATCACGACTCGTGAAAACATTGAATAGAAAGCAATAAATTCATTTGAATAACCTAACTTTCAATATTCATGTTAAGAATTGATCAGGCAAGCTGTCTTTGTTTACGTCAGAGACGAGTGATGATTAAGGAGTCAAATGCAATAATTGGCATTGGATTTCAGCCAAATGGAGAAAACAAAGAGCTTATCGCAAAATAATAAACAACAGGTTATTACTTTTTTAGGTTAAAACTTTTGTGACTGCGTGTCTCAATTGCTGACGTTGTAGTCGTTATATGTTGTCTTGCATGTGTCATTTATTACTCATCGTCTTTTGTTATAAGATGTGTCTTTATTTTTATCACGTATCTTTTATTGGACGTTGCAATAAATGCTTTGTTTGTTTATTTGTTTGTTTATATCGCTCGAAAGTGAAATCACGCACATGTTTTAGAGCCACTTGTCCAATCTTTGCCGTAACATTCCGAATATTTTCTAGAAAATCCGTGAAGTCCGAAAAAGACGCTTCTTTGATTAAACCTCGATATATTTGAATATTATCGGCAATCTTCTTTGCGAACCGGTACCTTTCAACTCTTGGCAAATAAGTATGCTCCAATTGTTCGACTATTTTCAAAGCAGGGTAATATCTATATAAATAATTACAATCATCATAAAAAGAAAGACTAACTACTTTCCTTGGATTAGACGAAAAAGATTAAAAAACCGAATGAAAGTCAAAAATATAAAATATTGAAAAATAGAAAAATAAATATAAAGAAAAATGTACGATGTAATTGCACATTTATTATGCTTTGCAAGCGGCTGCTTCATGTAGTTATACATTTAGTGTCCATCGTACTCTATTTAGGAAGGAAACAAATCTTGTTTGCAGAGTCTACGTTATCAGCCCCGTATCCAGGATTTTATTTCAGGGGTAATCGCCGAAATTTTGAAAATGTATGTATTGCGTACATAAGCGATTTAGTACGACAAAAAGACATTTTTCGACGTACATTTATTGCGTTTTCGGGTCACTTCTGTAGCTCAGTGATGACAATACAATCAAAATTAAATAATTCAGCAACTTTTTTACAATTTTACACTTAAAGCGCGGAAATTTTTGACATTTGTGAAGATAAACAATACAAAATTATAAACATCTAGCGCGGAGCGTCAGAGAATTTAAACATTCGTACCTTTTTAAAGCTGAATTTCACATTTGCACCATTGTGAAGATAAGCAATGCAGGAATTTATTTTACAAAAAGCGCCTGAAATTTTCGATGTTTTTATCCTCTCGAGCTTAATTTTATACCTTTTTGAAAATAAGCAAAGCAGGTACTATACATATATATCGTAAGCACGGGGAATTCGTGGCACATTTATCCTTTTATGCTTAATCTTGCACATTTCTGAATATAATCAATGCCAAACAACTTTATCTGATGAAAAATTTTAATCGGAAAAAGGAAATAGGTATTGAATGACTATTTTGATGAAAGTAATAATAATAATAATAATAATAATAATAATGATAATAATAATAATAATAATAATAATAATAATAATAATAATAATAAGCGCCAAAAATTTGAGCATTTTTGTTGAGAAACCTTAAAAACTTATACACTTTCTTAAGTGAAAATTCTAAAAAAATTTCAGAAATTTTCATTCAACTCTCTGGATACGGACCTTGGTTATATCAAAAGATAAAGTTACCTATCACTATTGAATCTTTTAGCGTAAAAAGCACGATTGACCTGATTTACTACAAACAAACGAGATATTTAGTTATCGCAGAATTATTATATTTAAGCCTTCTAAAGTTTTTCAATATCCGATTAAAGACTGATCTTTTACTAAATTTCAATATTTCTATTAAACTATGTATCTAATATGCCTTTCTTGTTTGAAATTGATCTAGCAGCTCAACAGTCTATTGGCCTTAAATATAAGTGAGGAAATAGAAGGATCTGAATCCTTTCGCAAAAATGAAGATTTTACGAGAACAAAAAGGCAAAAAGAGGGACAACAAATTGATATCAATTTTTTTTGACAAAAATGTTTAAAATCAGCAATAAAAATAGCAAAAAAGTTTTTGTTTTTTAAATACGGTGGCACCAGCACCGGCGCCGATGCCAAGGTATCTGGCACCAGCCGGTTCCAGGGTGGCACCGGCGCCTGTGCTAATTAGTGACGCATAAGTAGATTTGAGCGAATAATCTTAAGTGTTTCTCCAACGCTCAAATTATTAATTTTTTGGCGCTCAGCACCAAATAGCTACGGACAAATATTATGGGATGCATCTTATGTGGATCTGCATAAGTGTCACACACGCCGCCGTTTAATCATTTTCATACACAAACGATAGCCTTATGTTGGCACCGGCAAAAAAGTGGCACCTGTGCACCTCTAATACATACATATATAGCGATTTCTTGAAGCCAGTCTGGCTGAAGTTTAAAATTAAAGTTAATTATATCCAGCTCGCCGAGCTCCAGCTTACCATGATGTGCTTATGACATGGCTCTCAATATATGCTTGAGGATAATAAAAACGTTTCGCGAAATTTCAGAAATTCAATACCAACTCACTTCTTTAGTTCAATTTGTTCCTGCAATTTAGCATACTTCTCTAGGACGGGCAAACACAATGATACGCTGTCAATAGCCGCGGCTACATTTTTCTGCGTTTTACGCAGCTTTACAATTTGTCCCGCTTTTTGCATTAAACACTTGCTGTTTTCTTTCAGGTACCCATCAACCTAGAACGATACACGAGTAATGATGCACCTTCAGCATTGCTCAGATTATTTATTGTAAACCGATAGGATAAAACTTTCAATATCCCTCACAATTCACATTCACCTCGTTGTCAATGAGCACTTTCTGTCAGAATAACAGTTTACTTTTTTCAGACAATAAAAAATCCATTTAGGCAACTTAATTCATTTATACAAAATTTCACGCGATTTTAACATATTCAGAATAGGGATAAAAATAATAGATTATTGCAAAACTATGACAGATTTCAAGTAAAAATAAAAGACGCGATAAAAATAAGAAGACAAGCTTTTATCCATTTCCTGTCCTGACAATAGAACCGCCAAATTAAGAAACTTTACTTCGACAATATTCTGTCTGATCTGATCGCACTGTAGTTTTAGATTCAACAGCTCTTGAACAGCGTCAACGAAGCCGCCGTAATGGTAGTTGCACAGTTTCTCGATATCCTTATCATAAAGTCTAATCTTTTTCTCAAGCGCGCGAATGAATTTATGAGGATCTCCACCATCGTATATCGCCCTATGAGATTTACATAAATTTCACGACAAAATATGTTTTTGGTCAAATCTGCCACTTAAAACATTTTAAAAATAAATGACTGAAAATTGATAAACATGCAGGCAAGAATTGTTTTCGTCATTCTTATTCGAAACATGCTTATTTGGTCAAGGTAAAAATATTTTATTTATGCTCTAATCAAAGAATGCAATTGTATTGTTGGACTGTCTGGCCGATTTGATCGATTGACCAACCAAACCAATATATGTACATAAGTTGCTTTGTACAGAGTTAAAATCGAAGCTCAGCTCACCGTGCTGAGAAATTATAAGTCAATTTAGGACTCACATTTGCAAGCACACACATAATGCGCACTAGCAGGGCCGCATTAAGAGACATAAGTTAACAAAGAAACGAAATTGAGAAAGTATAGTAAGTACATACCTTTGTCGATTTAACGTCATTTTATTTTGCATTTATAGGTCAAGCTATAAAACGAAGTTATACAAATTTGTAGCGATTAAAACTTATTTCAAGTTATTCGCATTGGGAAATTTTCGGCGCTTTGACAATGCAAAATTACTCATTTTCCCAGTTAAATGCACATCTACATACTTATGACATGTCACGTACAAAATAATGTAATGATGCATTATTTACCTCCTTAAGTAATGCGCCGCGAAAATCAATAAAATGCTCCATCTTTCTAGAGCATAAAAACATAAAAATTTTTGAAAAAATAAATAAAGTCGAATAAATTGAACAAAATATAGTGGAAAAAGGAGTATAATGGAGCGAAGCGCTGAAAATTTAACACTTTTGAGCAAAGAGGCAGCTAAAAACGCTAAAAAAGCACCTTTTCTACGAATTTTTAGAAAATATTTGGGAACTTTCGAAAAATTGAAAATTATGAGGGGTGAAAATTTTTCTAAGGGGGGTTGGTGAAAACCACCCCCCGCAAGATCATGTATGTCTGTTTGTATGTACAAGCTGTTTTTCCGGAAATCTGAATCATACGGTTTTCGAAGGTAGCGCGACAACAAAATGCATTGCATTTTCGATTACCAACTTCGGGCAGATCCCGAATGCAGGCTTACATGTCATCATTGCATATATTACGCGGTAGGTAATGAAGAGATCTGACAAAATGAAAAGCATCAGAATAAAAGAATAAAATTTTGGCGGAAAAACTAAATGGAATAATGAAAAGATAAAGTTTTTAATTAGGTACCTACATAAAAGCACAAAGCTGATTCGGTCAAACCTATCAAACTAAACTCCTAGACACATTGAAGTAAGAAAAGTCCTACAATTAAGTCAACCACTAAAGCAATGCAACTAAGCAAAACACGTACATTATAAAGAAACAAGCAGCACAGCTTATGCAGCTGTCCCTAATAAAAGTTTATATATTTGACTGTTCTTATAGAAAAACAATACTATTAAACCGATATAATGTATAAAAGCCATACACAATTGCCCCAATTTCATCCTTCTAAGACTGATAAAATGTTAATAATCACAATCATAGGTGGGCGGCACCAAAGCTATGGGGGGGTGCAAGATTTTTCCAAAGGTCAAAAAATGGCCTTAAAAATGGTGGTACGGCGAAGAAAACAACCATTTTTCAACGTTTCTCATTGAGCACTATCTATTGGCATCAAAAATTGCGAAAAAAACAAAAAATTTCAAAAATTGAATTCTGGGGGTATCTCGGTTTCTGGGGAAGAGGGGAGTATTTTGGTTTCTGGGAGGGGTGCATACCCCCAAACCCCCCACGCCCAGGTATGATCAAAATGGTCGAACAGACTTGGCAAATCAATAAAACTATGCAAGAATAAGTCATAAACAGTATATAAATATTAAACTGAATATGTACGTACAAGAAAATGAAAAATACAAATAACAGTTATTGCTATTACTCATACTACAAGAGCAAATAATTTCTTTAACTGTTGAATTTCGCTTTAAAATGATTAACCTGAGCACGAGTCCAATGCTGCCTGAATCTGATGTTTCTAGTTCATACAAAAAATATTCCTGCTCGGGTGTAACAACGTCAGAGGATTTATGAGACGTAGAGCAAGTCTCAGCATCTGCGACTCCTAGATGCCCAGCTTCTTCCTTCATCGTAGGCACTAAAAATTCGACGAGTTAAATATAAAAGGATAGGAGTAAATCCTTAATGAAACAAAAATCGCGGCAATGATCTCTCGTTGTGGTACAAAACCGAATTTATGAATATAATTTCAAAACTTGCGCTTACTACAGTTTCGAAATGATCTGCTCCATTTAAAAACATACTCCTAGACTATAGATGAACAACAGTTCGATATATCATCTTGTGGATAATTTTATCCTGCGTTCAGTATTCTGTCTAATGTTTCTCTTTGTAACGTGACATATATTTTGGAAACGTTTTCAAAATAAATTTAGAATTTCACTTTCCCCCTCCCCGATTTTTGCCGGCTGAAATGAGTTTTTCGACCACACCTGGGCGTGGGGGTATGCACACACCCCAGAAACCAAAATACCCCTCACAGAATTTGATTTTTGATTTTTTTGTTCTTTTCGCAATTTTTTGATGCCAATGGAGAGCGCTCGATGAGAAACGTTGAGAAATGATGTTTTTCGCCATTTTGGTGCCGCCCACCTATGGTTTTGACTCGGCAAACTCAAAATTACTTGGAAACACAAGACAATACATTCCTGGGGCAGCGATTAAAACCTGGCAACAGTCCCCACTTGAACAGAAAGGATCTGGGTGAAATTTTGAAGAACAGAGAAGCGACAATCATGCACAAAGAACCGGTCAAGGGCATTTCCAAATAAAAGCTTGCATAAACATTTGTGAAGGTGTCGCCTTGAGCGACCTTTGTTTCGAAATTTGTTGCGCTGTCAGGCTAGGATGCCAATTGATGATGATATTGAATTTTTTACTCTTTTGCGCAACAAAACAAGAAGCGTTGAATCTTTTTCTGTAAAAATTGCACCACTAAGCGCATAATTTAAGTCAGTACAAGATGACATATTTAATTTTTTGTATTAAATCTAAAAGTATGTTTTACAAGAAATCACATCATTTTGAAACATCGTGGATATTATTGAAAAGCATAGAATGCGCAAACTTTTAAGGTGGACGGGATTCGCTCAAATAAAGCAATTGGCCACGGGAAGCCCTTGCTCTCAGACAAACTAATTTAAATACCTATATATAATGAGGAAAAGAGGCAAACATTTGAGAGCTCAAAATTTCAGGAGGCGTAGCCAGCCATTTCTCAGGGATTTCAATGTTTCTTTTCTTATTGTCTTCTTTTTTGTGCGACGAAAATAAAATATTTGTATTTGTATTGTATATAAGGGGTCAATAAGCTCATAGTTTTAACTAAAAAATGGCAAGGAAGCACCGAAAATTGCAAGTTATTGCCAAAATTAGTAAGCGAAGGATAACAAATTTAAGTCTTGGGAGGATGGGTGGGGGACGACCAGTAGCATGCGCAGCAAGGAAATTTCGAATTTGGGGGAATCTGGTTGGGTGAAATCGCCAGAAATGTTACTAAAAATAGAATTCTGGGGTCTTCTACAGTAATTTGCGAGGTTTTTTCAACTTTCGGAGGGTTGCGAACCCTGACGCCAATGTGCGAGGACGACTGATTATCTATCTGTCAAATGTAAGTACATAGTTCCCGCTACGAAATTTGAACAATTAACAGTCCTTAAATTTCTCAAGTTCTCTTAAGATTTAGTGCCTATGTTATAACATTGGACGCCGTCGCGTTTTGTGTTGCTATGCTAAAACATATGACGACGCCCATGTTATATCACAGGCAACCCGCTACTTAAGAGACCTTTAAGGAATGTTAATTGTTCAAATTACGTGGTACATATGCATATGGTAAAAACTCTTGGATAATCCTTGCGACACGAACTGAGAATCTTCAGAAAAAAATTGGCTAATGACAAAAAAACCACGTCTGAAACTTTAATCATACAACGTTACGTAGATTAAATAATGGCGAAGACAACAACAGAACAACTTCCTCTAAACTGAGTGCACAACGAATAAGAAATCTAAACGTCAAAGTAGTACGAACACTTGTATTATTGATAATTAATAAAACAACAAAACGATCTTGATTTGTTTCATTAAGAATACAATTTAGAAAACCATTTATTTTTTCTAAAAAATTATTTACGCGAATTCGGGCTCCTCGAGGCGGAAACCTAAAAGGGACAGGAACGAAATGTTTCGCTGAACTTATGATAATCTACATAATTAAACGAGCACCATAATACATGGCATAGTGTCTAACTCGATATCTATCAGTAAACTCAGTTAAATATTAGTTCTCAATATCGGTTGAAATGGGCTATTGAAGCATACGTATGTAGGTATTCAAGTGGAACTATAATTTCGAATAGACCGTATCTTACCTATGTGCACGTCGATACAACAAAATACAGCAAACAATTCTACAGTTATCAATCAGCGCAGCTCCAAATAAAAATATCATTCATTCCTTTTTTATATGTAATAGCTGTAAAGAAAATTATGAGCTTTTCATTTTTTTGCTGAAAATAACAAACTTGATCAAAATAAAACGGACGGGGATTTATCCAAGCTTTTAACCATGTAAAGTCTGCATGCTAAACAATGACTTCAACCAACTGTCTGCAAAGGCGCGGTAAAACAAAAGAATCGATGAAAATCTAAAGTAAAAATAGAAACATTGCGAAAGCCAATATCAAGAATTCCACCATTGCAAGCAACCCAGCCCAGCTTCGCTCATTGATCCGATTATCTGATATGGAATTTTCTTATCAATCGAATCGTCTAAGCTTGGCTGGGCGATTTCGGGGGGCGCAGTCCCGTCAATTGGCTGCGTTTCGGTGAACTTCTCCTCAACTACTTTAAATCTCACTTCGCTACCTGGTTCGATGAATAACTCAGCTGAGCCATCTTCAGTCTGGTAGTCCCAAACCCAAACCTGAAGAAAAGCTAGCTGACCAGACTAATTCAAAATTGAGTATAGGTATTTTTATATTTCTGATTAAGCTCTGAAAATTTTATTACCCAACCTATTAAAATATTTCATCGTAAAAAATAAAAAACTTCAACTAGTTCAACTAGTTAGATGAAGATTAAATTATAACAAATGTACCTATTGTACTACTTGCTTTTAACGAAGATTTGAAATTTAAAACATTCTTTGGTACAGATGCTTATTCGTTAGTTTTACATTTAAAATATGTAATCGCTAATTTTATAATTTGATCTGATAAAAAACGATCGGCCAGCATTATGTACATCGGGGACAGTATTGACGACAAAGAGTGGATAAATATATTCATCTAAATAAAAAACATTTGTGAAGTTATTTGGATAACTATTCACGAGTTTAAAAATAACACTAATAATATTAATAATAAATATTAATATTAATAAATACATAATACGTAATACTAATAATGATAACAAATACATATAATAATAATAATAATAATAATAATAATAATAATAATAATAATGATTGTCATTAATAATAAACAAATAATAACAATATTAGATAGGCATGTAGATACCAATGTCATACAAAAATTTCAATCACGATAAATACATTATTAATTTATTATTAATAACAAACCTTGATAGGCTTCATTATAATTGGCAAGAATTAATGATTTCTAACCATTGTTTATCATAATTTAGATTGATCAAAACAATGTTCAACTTGAATTAGCTTCAATACCTCTTCGTTTTATACAAAGCTCCCCAAGTCATAGACTTGAATGAGCTAAGTTTGTTTACGATGGTTTAAAAGAATAATAGGAAAGTGAGATTGCGCAAATAACCTGAAACTGATACCACTTTCAAATGTTCACTTAAATATCAATCAATTTCAACAGTCTTAGACCCCGATCCCGTTACCGTAACAGCCAAGTTCTAAATAATTTTATAATTTTTGCAAAATTTATAATAATTTTGGATTGGAAAATGATCGATTCCACTTTGCTCTTCAATTGACCACCGTTTAAGCGTAAGGTCGTCCTCATTTATTTCTTGTCATTAAAAGTTAAGAAGCTTCCATGTCAATGTATAAATAAAAGCAAATACCTGTACATATATCATGCATAAGCAAAAAGCATACCTTTCATGAGATATGCAAAATGAATGCGAAGCTATCTTCAAACCAAACTGATTTTTAACAGAACACGTGCCCATTGAGCACATAATGTACATAGGGAGCGCAGGAGATCACCCCCTGTGTTTAGCGAATTTTTGATGCTATTTTTAGTGATTTCGTCCTATCGAAACCCCCAGAATTTGGTTGCTGCCAATGTATGATCGCCAGGCGTATCTGTACTTGTATATAATTTCATAGGTAAGTTTCAGGAAGAAAAGCAGCAAAATGTACGTGCGTCTTTATACGGCGCACCACGTCAGATTAATGATGACTTGTTCTGTTAAAAAATAAAATAAAATAAAAAATCTGAATACTTCGACAATTTTTGCCTCATTTAACAAATTTCTTCATTTCTATCGTTAAAATGCCAGAACAGGACAGAAAAGGACCGAAAAAAGCTAAAGGCGGTCTTGCACTGTAAACGCATTTCGATTGTTTTTTCACATGAAGAATGATAAAGAGCGAACACTGAATTTAATGGATATGGTCCTGGGATATCACCCCTTGAACCTTAATCTTGTACACCGATGCGACGTAAAGCTATAATTTTCCCGGCCTTCCGCTCCTGAACTCGACGAAATGCGTTTTCATACATGCACAGGGTCAAAAGCTATCTGAGAGGAGAGGGGGGTAAACCGAGTTTTCTCAGGGAGGGAATGAGTTATTTTTCATATAATTAATGTCAAACTTAGATACTTTATTCGTCGTATTTAATTTTTCATTAATGCTTCTGATTAAATTTGCATGGAAATAAAATTAATAACGGCGATGGAATGATCTGCAACATAAAATATATACGAAATAATGGAAGCTATGTATCTGAATGAACGAATTGAACATTCTGCTGCTCGAAAAATAAGTATTTGTATATGCTTGTACTTGAACTTATGCCGTTAGACGTTGTTTGACGCTTTTTCGTTAACGACTTTATGATTTTTATTAAGGTTTCATGAATAGAATCAAAACTGCTTACTTGATCGGTCTGCTGAAATTTCGAAGGATGCGGTAGCTTGTCATTTGGTACGAGAATATCGTCGAAGAATGTCATCGATACTGCAAGAAATCGTAAATAAGTGTAAGATCAAATGCATGAGATGATCACAAATTGTACTCTTACCTATAACGCCTTCTGAGGAACAAGATTTTATTTTCCCGCGCAGAATTTCGTCAATAAATGGCCTAAACACGACGTACCTGAAATGGACTGCAAAAAACGCATGAAAACAGCAATAAGATAAGTATTTACTTAATAAGTATAAAAAGTTAGGGCCTGCTCATAAGAACCTTTGCTGAGATCATAAACACGGGTCAAAATACTTCTCACCAAAATGGGCAAAGCAATAAAAATAGACATTTATTAAATTGAAAAGATTTTGCGTTCCACCTGGTTCTTTTAAGCGGGTGCAGTATTTATTTGACGCTATCGGCAAACTATATTAGTAAAAGATACGTGTTTAAGATTATTTAATCTCTAAGCAGTCAAACGAGTGATAATTACAAGCAGTATGCACTATAGTCTGTTTCATTTATTCTAGAGCCTTCTGGCGACAACAAAAGCGTAGTAAATTAATACGACAGCAGTGATACTCTACAGTAACTATATGGAGTTATAGGATGATCTTTACATGTTTAATTGCTTCAGATTGATGAATATCCCTATATCTAGATGGTAACGAATTTGTGTTAAAGTTTGAGGACTCAAAATTTTTCTAAACTGCGTTTAATCCGCAAAAGCCGATGAGAAAAATTTCTGTAGATTAATGTTTCCCAATTAAATCACATAATTTTTCCTGTTCTAAAATAGATTTTCCTTGAAATCTAAAAATGTCAAGCCATTAAACACATACGTGCATGTGCACATGTATATACATACGATATTACTGAACTTTTGTCTGAAATTTAATTCTTTCTCTTTTGTATTAAAGAAAACCTTAGCATTGAATCTTGATTCCTCTTTGCTGAAGTATTTGAGACTTTTCAACACAGAGCTATCTGCAAATTTACCATGCATTGAATATTATTCGAATTCCCTCAAACAGAGCATTTGATTTAGGGCAACTTCGTTTCCCCGTATTTAGAAGACGGGGGAGGGCTGTCTCCAGAATAAAACAATGGTTTCTCAGTAAGGTCCCTAATAGTTAAGAAGAGAAAAATTTCAAATTCGTTTACAAATTCGCCAAAACAGGTTTTTACTGTCCCTTTGAGCTACTAAAGGCAAAATTTCGTGGTAGGTTTATTGCTATTTTAGGTTTTATTCTCTAAATCGTTCATATTCGAGGTAGGCAGGAAGAACATAACTACATATGTAACGAATTTTCCCGGCGTTTTGCGCCGGATTATTAATCTCCCGTATTGTTTTTCTTTATAAAGCACAAAAATGGAGTACAAAGACAAATCTTAAAAAATTATTCATGGACTGGATGACGAAAACACCAGTTATAAATTTGGACAATAGAATTTTTGTAGATGATAAGTGTAAGAGAAAGTGAAAATTTTTTGAAAAATCCTAGAGAATTTTCTTCATCACTGTATTTGTAGACCTCGCCTTGAAACGCTAAAATTCCACTATTTTCGTTTACCTCCTAATAGTTCTCGAGATATTTGCCTCCAACATTTTCGATCTCCAAAATTAAAATGCTCGATACTAACTTGCATGCATACGTATGCTACGCTACACACTATTTTAATACTTAGCTAATAGCTTTTTATATTGAGTTACCTTTTGTAAATGAACATCCATCACAGCCTGGCAAGATAAATGAATCGCCAACCGATTCAAAATCGAAAAAGCATATGCACAGCCCCAAGCCATGTACGACCTGCATGAAAAAAATTGTCGAGCTAAATATACAAATTCTGTTTTTTCAGTGGCTTTGTGTTATTAAGGTTTGTGCATGGAAATTAATACTAAACGATTTAGAAATTGGTTTTTAGACATACCATAGCAGCGCTATTGCGCGAAATAATGCTTCAGCGCTTGTTGATTGTTATTCCGTTGAAATCGATTTGCATCGATAACAAATCACTTTCATGCAAAAGATTTCGTGTGATCGTAGGATTTGTACATATATATGCATTGGCGTAGCAGTAAGAGAACGCTCTCAGAGACCGTATAAACTGATACTAACCAAACATACTCATTTAGAATCTAGAATTTATTTTCTATTTTTACATTTCTTGAAATCATAATTATTAATTAAAGACTAAGATTTACACATTATGCAGTTGAATCAATCCATATTGCGCAAGGCTCGTTAAAAGCTTACTGACATTTCACAATACTGGCTAAAGAGATGGGCATTTTGAGATTCGAAGAATGAAACGATTAGCGCAGCGATCAGGGAACTAGCGGTTAGAGTCCCGCCCGACCATAGGTGGGCAGCACCAAAATTCGGGGGAGGTGAGGAATGAAAAAAATTTCTGGGGGGGGTGAAAAATTTTCAAAGGTCAAAAAAATGGTCTTAAAAGTGGTCGTATGGCGAAAAACATCATTTTTCGACGTTTCTCATCGAGCACTATCCAATGGCATCAAAAAATCGCTAAACAAGCAAAAAAATTTTCAAACATTGAATTCTGGGGGGTATTTTGATTTCTGGGGGGTATTCCAACTTCTGGGGGTGCATACAGTGATCGACCGGGCTCAAATACCGGGCCCGGGCTTTGCTGCCGTGGGCTTTGGTACCGGGCCCGCCCGGGCTTAGTATACTAACAACATGCCTTTGCTTCCACCATAATGTTATGCATAAGATCCATATGTATTTAGACCGATTATACATTTGTTATTTGTCAAACGCAAGTAAGGCACTGTATCAAGAAGATTTTTGAATTCTAAGCTCTGTTAATTATTCAATCTTTCTAAAAATAAATTAAGTAGTTAGCAAGGATTTTGGTAGCATTATTCAAGCACGAACAAAGTTTTTAATACAATAGCGCGCGCAACTTCCAGCCATCAAAATGCACGTGCAACTAAACACGGTTTGAAAAAGCAAAAGGTTTCATGTAGATATTTAAAGGAAATTGGAGCATTAAATTTAGGCATTCAGACATAACAGCGACTATGATATGGTCGGATAGAAGATATGCTGTTTGGATTTTAGAACTCAAACTATAGCGTACATTGACGTCAATAGAAATTGTGTAGTGTATAGGATATGACACGTATTGAAGCCATAGGCGCAGCCAGGCATTGAGGCACATGCCCCCCCGAAATTTTTCAAAAATTTTGTTGATTTTTCGAGCGTAATAATTTTGTTCAGAAAATTGAGTTCAAAAAAGCAAAAACGTCAAAATTTTCCAGCGCTTCGCGCCGAGTCTTTATTATATTTATTGTTGCTTTGTTTGTCTTTCTTTACAAGGACAAGACACATAATCCTATTTTAAATGAAAGGAATGGCCAAAATGTCTTATGTTTTTGCGCATTTTCTGTTTTCTGAATTATATCTTGTTAATAAGAAGGCCACAAATGGGTCTGAAAACGATAGGAACAAAATTGTCATTGATACATCTTTTATATCTTTTGGCAGCACCCTTTGCTGCGCTTTATACTTAGCAGAGGTCGAAAAGCGCATTTCAGCTCAGAAATCTTGAACAATGTAGGACTTATCAATTTCAAGTGTTTTGGGCTTAATTTAGAACCGAGATTCGACCGATTTTGCGAAAATTTTAGCGATAGTATTTAACATTAAAGTGCTTTTTTACAAAATTTGCTAGGGGCGATTGAGCGCGCCACCGCAGAACCCCCGCGCCGTAAAATCTCGTTGTACATGTGCAGCGAGAGTTTAGGTTAAGGTTAAGGTTAAAAGACGGGCTTTTTTACCCATTTCTGGGCATTGCCCGCACGTCAGAGACGTGTTTCTCGCTGAGATACCGCAAGGGGTCGCGACTCCCAAGGCTTAACCTTCGCCACACAAGCGCAGCTTCCCATTTATCGACCCCGGAGGGATGAAAGGCTGGGTTGACCTGCCGAAAAGAACTGCGTCAACGTGGTTTCGAACCTAGAACCTTGCGATTCGTAGGTTTAACTGTTAACTACTCGAGTTTTGGGAGGACGAAAAAGGAAAAGGGTTCGCCGAAATTAATTTGTCTGTTCTGTATGATTTTAGCGGTATAAATTGTGTTTAAAGAGCTAAAACGTCAAAATTTTTCCGGCGCATGGCGCTGCTGGTTATTGTTCTTTCTTTTTGTAAAGCTTCAGCATTGCGTTTAATAGCCTAAATCAGGCAAAATATCACAGAATATTAGTATTCACAGGCTACAAAATGTTAAGGACAGTAAAAGATTACTAAATTCCTTGGTGCTTTGTGCCTCTTATGATTTCCGGACTGTTTGTCAATAGACCGTAAATTCTACGTAAAAACGGTAAAAATTTTAAAAATTTCCGGCGTTTCGCGCTGATTAACATTTTTGTATTTCTGATTGTCAGAAACCCATAAATTAGCTAGGCTACACTACTAAAGGTCGGAAAACTCAATTTTATCATAGGTACATAACGTTACTAACATTCAATGCAAAATTAGTCTTGAAAAAATTTTTTGTGTATGCCCCGAACCAAAATCCTGGCTACATCTCTGATTGAAGCATTGTATAGAAGATGAATGGACATATGAAGTCGACAAGTATATGATAATGAGCAGGTGGGCAGAAGTAAGGCAAATGGATTTAAATAGAATCAAAGGCTAGCAAATTCGTAAGAAATACGGACAACTGCTGAAATAGTAAACGTCTAAAATATTAACGATAATTATTTGAGGCCCGGTTGAGGCCCGGTGGTTTTCAGCCGGGCCCGGGCCTGCTATGACCGGCCGGGGCCCGGTCCGGGCCCGGAGTACCCGGTCGATCACTGGGTGCATACCCCCAACCCTTCCCCTCCCCACGCCCACGTGTGGTCCCGACCATGCATGGACACTGGGCAGCAAGAAAATTATGGGGGGAGGGTGAGATCATTTATATAAATTTTTAAAAATCACTAAAAATGTTACCAAAATTAGAATTCTGCGAGGGGGTCCACAGTAATCTGTGGAGGGGGTTTGATGTTCCACGGGGGGTGTATACCTCCAGAACCCAGACGCCACATATGTACACATGGGCGTGGGGGTCTGGGGGTATACACCCCCTGCAGAAGTTGAAACCCCCAGATTACTGTAGACCCCCTCCAGCATTCTATTTTTAGTAACATTTATGGCGATTTTTGGCAATTTCACCATACATGATGTGGGGGATATGGGAGGGGGTAGGAGGTTTCAGCTCCCGCAAAAAATTTTTAACCCCTTTCAGAATTGACGATCTTTTGAAAGTTTAAAAGAATTTTTTTAAAAATTTGTAGAAAAGATGTTTTTAAGCGTTTTTAGCTATCTATTTGCTCAAAAGTGCCATTTTTTGGCGTTTCGCGCCATTATACTCATGTTTTGACCATATTTTGTTAAATTTTTTCCGACTTTTTTAATTTTTTTCCGGAATGTTTTCATGTTTTTATGCTTTAGAAAGATTAGAACATCGTCAGAAACGCTGAAAAACGATGTTTTTGATGCGTACCTACCATTTTTGAACCCCAAAAATTCACTTTATAATTTCAAACCGCCCGACTTTTCATGCTGTGCATGTATGGATTTCAGCCTCCTCGAGAATTTTCTCGCTGCCCATGTATGGTCCCGACAAATGGCCATTAATTTTTCAAGTCAGATGTAGAATTTAAAGGCTCCGTAAATATGTAATTTGATAATCAGCACCTCCTTAATGTATCTATATACATAAAACATTGAATAATGTTTACTTTATTAGCAAACTTGCGATTCAAAGAATCTACTATGCACTGTTGATAATCCACTCCAAATCTATGAGGCGCAATCTTAACCGTATCAATCATTCGGCTAAGGACAAACATAATGCTGTTTTCCTAATAAATCATCATATCACTTCGCGGAATGGTTGATTTAGTCGTCTGAAGATAGGCGATAGTCAAGACCATGGTCAACACCTCGTTTTCCCCAAATTCGCCGTCAACACTTTTTATCATTTGGCGATAGCGAAGGCCAAGACCATGACCACTAGCCATCCTCGCCACTTTTTAACCAGGTTCGTGTTCGCCACCGCTTACCCACATGGCGATGGCAGGCAATAGTTATGGCCTTGGTCTCACATGGGGCAGTAATTATTTGCAATCAACTGCAAATAATTTAGCATATAAAAAGTGAAATATTATTTGCAGACAAAAAACAGCGACCTAGACTGCAAATAATATCACACAGTTTAATATTATCTGCAGTCAAAAACCAGCTGTCTTGACTGCAAATAATATCACACACAGTCTAATAAGTATTATTCGCAGTCAAAAAACAGCGGCCTAGACATGCAAACAATTTTACTTCACTTGTGTCGCATTAGCTGCAGTCTAAGTCGTTGGTTTTCGTTGGACTGCAAATAGTGACACTACTCCTACAGATTAGTAACTGCTGTTGCTGCAAAGTGTAGTCGCTACAGTTATTGATTTTTTCCAAACTTCTTGATTTTTCATAGGCTCAGGCTTAGATTTATGTATGTGGGTTTGGTAATACTTCCCGCTTAGGTCGGTGTCGGCTCCGCTTAAGCCGGTGTCATTCCGGCTTAGGTCGAGATACAGGCATTAGTTTGTCGAATGACGTCATAATAGTCACTATTCTGTAGAAGTACCCAAATTATATTTCACTGTACGCAATATTATTCGCGAGGTCTAGACCCGCTGATTTTCGACTGCAAATAACATTACACTATGCACCGATCTTATTTGCAAGTCTAGGCCGTGGTTTTTGACTGCAAATAATATTAAACTATTCGGTATCATTGCGGTCTAGGTCACCACCGGTTCTTGACTACAAATAATATTACATTGTGTCGTATATTATTTGCATTTGACTGCAAATAATTACTGCCCTCGCATATATTGGTCCCAGACGATTTCTTTGAATAAAACTTGAATTTTAAATCTTTTTGTTAATGGGCAAGTTTTTCTAAATGTACCTAGGTACCGTTTTTTCCTAGCGATTCGGTTCACAATGTGAACCATGCTCAAAATTTTTTTCCACATTTCAAATTTTGGTTCACATACTTGGGCAGTCTACAAAACGTTTAAAAATTGAGCGCTCATATAAAAAAAACCGGTGTTTTTGGCTTGGAATGTCCATACAACATAAAATGGCAGGAGATCCAAAACGAGTTTTTTTGAACATTTTGTTGTAAATTTTTTGGAATTTTACCCTTCTAGAACGCATTTTAACAGTACAAAAATTTTCCACATGTGTTAACAAAGCCCAAATTTTTCTCCTATTTCGAAATTTTTGGTTCACAAAAACCCCTAAATGTGGAAAAAACTGGTGTACTTACACCTAGGTAGGTATCTAAGTAACCAGATTGAAGAGAATTGATATCACTCAGTGTTCAAAGGAGAGAAAATGTAAGCGCCAGTCCTTGTATTGTCCTTACATTCGAAGCCGCATTCGTCTACTATCTTGTAGGGATGCAACGGGTGAGTGAATTTTGATGTATTCGGGTTGGGGTGAGTTAATCCAAGTTTATTCGGGTTCGAGTTCGGGCATTCCGCTTCCATTTATTCGGGTTTGGGTTCAGGTGTCAAAATCGATGCCCGATCGGAGTTCAGGTTCGGGTATTTCAATAAGTATATGGGAGTACGAGTGTATGAGCGAATTTCTTAGGTACATGTAAGCCAAATGTTACAATTTTTATGATTATTAGATGCCTAGTGCCTAATTATTCAATATGTTTCACTAAAGTTTCCAATGATAAAATGCGTAATCGAATCCATTGATATCTACGTAAAAAATTGCGACATTGTCGAAATTCAAGGGGAATCTACATCTGCAAAAGAAAAAGCTGAAACGCACTTCTAGTGGACAGTTTGGAGGAATTCGCTATGGAAACTAGTAGTGAGGAAGATGAAACGGCAGAAAAAGTGGATAAATCGATGACAAAACGTAAAAAGTTATCATATAGTTTCAAATGAAGATGATACTATATTATACAGTG